>PVKV010000488.1:0-250484 GCA_004027835.1 Alouatta palliata
GAATGGTGGAGGGAGAGCTGAGGGAGGGAGGGAGGAAAAGAAGGAAGGAAGAGTGGAGGGAGGGCTGAGGGAGGGAGGGAGGAAAAGAAGGAAGGAAGAAGGAAGGAAGGAAGGAAGGAAGAAAATATCTAGAGGAAATCTAAACCAACAGAAGATGTGAGCCTATCTATTGGCAGATTCCATGTGCTTGAATTCCTTAAGGAAAAGCTGAGATAGACTATCCAAGTGTTTAGAGTCTTGGATTTGCATTTAGTCTAGAAGGACAGACTACGAGCAAACCAACTCCAGGGCGTAGAGTAGCAGTGGAGAGGGAGAGCATCTTTTTTCCTACTTCATACGTTTCTGTGTTTGTTAATCCTTTTACAGTACTTACATCAATATTGTACAATACAGACATTACTTATAAATCATGTATCTATTGCCTCAGTTCATAAAAAGAATTGTGTAACACTTTGTAATTACTCCTAAGTCTGGAGAGACTATGGGCTGGACCCTCATCTGCTGGACTAGTTTCTCTGTGGCCACTAGGCAAGACTTCTTTATGATTCTTTCTCTAAGAAAGAAAGGAAGCAGTCAATTCTCTAAGAGGCTATGCAGTTTCTCCATCACTTGTTCTTGATCTGATGGTCTGGAGTGGTTGCCAAAGTAACCAGGTGATGTCCACCTGCCAATGGGTAATTACACAGAGTCAAGGTGAAGAAGAAAGAGGGGGCGAAAAGCAGATGAGCCCAGTGCAGACCACACTGGGCAAGTAGGGCTATGCTGACGTCAGGCGTTTTTCTTATCATATTGAAAGAAGATGGAGGAAGAGGCTTCTCAAGAGCAGCCAACATTTCTGACCTTCTGACTGCAAAGTGGATTCTGGGAGTGAAGGCCTGGAAGACACTGCTCTCTTCTTATTCATTCAAAATGGGCACAAAAATGGAAGAGCTGCCTTCAGTATACCACAACAAACCACTCTCAATAAACAGGGATATTTCAAAGCACAGTAGCTCTAGCAGTGAGAAAATGCAGGCAGATCTGGAGAGTTTAATCATCTGGTAACAGAACATTTGTGTCATTTCTATTTTGGGAAACTTTTCATTAAATCTGTAAGTTTAGAATTTTCTCCTTTCTATTTTGTTTGCTTCTACTTGACTTAATGTTCTTGGGAAAGCACTTTAAAAAAAAAAAATACTTGTGATGATCCTCTGCCAGTGAAAAGGAGAACTGTGGTCACTTTTAGGAAGAAATAATTCCGCTTTCAAAATTCCAAAATAAGGTAATTAAAAAATTATCTATCTGAGAAGGCAGCATGAAAAGGTTACATTTTTGCCAAAGAAGATATGTTTGTCTTGCTTTTATTCGCATTTTAACAACCATGATAAGGTATCATTTTAGAAATAATTGAAACTTTAAGTAATGGGAAGTTCCAGATTAATACACATAATGGAAAGCCTTTAATCATTGGAAAATTATCTCAGAATATATTAAGGCATTTTACATTTCTATCACAGTGTGTATTATTTTAAGAAATTTATTCTCTATGTAAAGAAGTTATGCAAGATTGAAATTACAATAAATTGACAGTCTTTTGAAAGACACTTAACTAAATGTATCATCACATTTATCCATTTATCCATCAAATTTATCCATTGACTCCACAGTTTCACTTTGGAGCGTATATCCTGAGAAAACATTATTGACGATGTAGGTGCTGGTTATATTTTCCTTTTCAGGAAACGTCCTCTTCTTCTGGTACTGAGATCCCAAATCTCCTTTGGGGAATCCACTCCTCACTCTCAGTCTATGTGTTCAGTGGGGTTGGCGCAAGTCCCAGTTCACCTGGGTCCCAGGCCTAAGAGAATCAGCACATTTCAGCTCTTCATTCTCCTTGGATTATTGGGGCGTGAGAATATAATTGAATTTTGCTCTGTGTCACTGAAGTCTAAAACCATTTGGAGAGTATTGTGAAAAATAAAGGACTTTTCCTGTTTGTTTTGTTTAGTTTCATTGTACATTTTACTGGAGAGATATCAAAGCAAAACAGCTGAGTTCCAGCCACTGGAAACAGCCCTGCTAAAGTTTCAGACACCTCCAGGGACAGTCAAGAAGTGAGCACATGGGACCAGAGTGTAAGACACACCCGAAAGCCTCCAGAATGTCAGCTCTGCAGCAACAGTGACTGCAGCTGCTTTGGTCACTGCTGCGTTTCTATATTCAGAAATGTATCACGTGTACAGTGCATGTTCAATCAACACTGTTGGAATTAAACTACGATGCAAGAGAGGCCAGGTGCGGTGGCTCACATCTGTAATCCAAACACTTTGGGAGACCAAGGCAGGTGGATAGGTTGAGACCAGGAGTTCCAGATCAGCCAGGGCAACATGGTAAAACCCTGTCTCCACCAAAAATACAAAACAACAATAACAATAGAAAAAAAAAGCCCAAAACATTACTAAGGCATGGTGGCACACGCCTGTGGTCTCAGCTACTCAGGAGGCTGAGGTGGGAGGATAGCTTGAGCCCAGATATTGAGGCTGCAGTGAGCCAGGATCATGCCGCTGCACTCCAGGTTGGGTGACAGAGTAAGACCCTAACTCAATAAAATAAAATAAAATAATAAGCACAATTCAAGAGAGAGTCTGGATATATTAATTGGGTATCTGGATCCACCCATGCCTGGTGCCAGATATCCCAAGATTTTTAAGTTATATAAGTGAATATACTTTTTCTTTAAAAAATCCATTTAAGTTGTGTTTTATATGAATTAAATATTTCTAATATGAATGAAGGGTTCAAAAGCGTATTTTCAGTGATGTTTCACAGCATTTTCTTTCTTTTTAAATTTCAATTTTTATTTTAGGTTTGGGGTACATGTGCAGGTTTGTTACCTGGTATATGCTGAGGTTTGGGGTATGAATGATCCTGTCACCCAGGTAGAAAGCACTGCGCCCCGTAGGCAGTTTTTCAACCCTCAACTCTTCGTCTCTCCGCCTTCTAATAGGCCACAGTGTTTATTGTTCCCGTCTTTATGTCGATGTGTACTTAACGTTTAGCTCCCATTTATAAGTGAGAAGATGAGATCTTTGGTTGTCTGTTTCTGTGTTAATCTGAGTAAGATAATGGTCTTTGCCTGCATCCATGTTGCGGCAATGGACCCGATTTTGTTTTTTAATGACTGTGTAGTATTCCACGGAGCATATGAACCACATTTTTAAAACCCAATCCACTCACTGTCGATAGGCATCAAAGGAACATATCTCAGAATAATACGAGAAATCAATGACAAATGCACAGCCAACATCATACTGGAAAACCAAAAGCTGAAAGCATTCCCCTTGAGCACTGGAACCAGACAAAGATGTCCACTTGTACCACTCCGATTCAACGTGATATTGGTAGTTCTAGACTGAGAAAGAAACAAAGCCATCCAGATAGGGAAAAAGAAGTCAGATTATCTCTCTTCACTGATAATAAAAACTTAGAAGTTCTTAAGACTCTATGAAAAGGCTCATTCATAGAACTGATAGACGACCTCGGTAAAGTTTCAGGACACAAAATCATGGTCCAAAAATCAGTAGCATTTCTGTATATCAATAACATTCAAGCTGAGAGCCGAATCACAATGTCATCTCATGCATAGTTTGGGCTTTTCTGGCGGGTAAGCAAATGTGCCACACCTGCCAAGAAAGCCAGATCTTAATGCTTGGAGGCATGACGCAACTAACGAGAAAGAAAGAAAGTGCTTCCTGGTTTTCTTTTCACAGAGATCGCGGCATCCTTGAAGAGGTATAGAGGGGTAGCTGGAAATCTCTCTGCAGTCCCATGGGTTTGTTAAACAGCTACGTTTGGGGATGTTTATAGACCCGTCCTCAAAACCACCACATGCTATCTGGTAGGATCTCAAATTTCACCCCTCCTTTTGCATTCTAGAAATCCCTGAAGTGGGTAGCAATGTTTTCTGACTGAATTTCAGTTCAAACACAATTCAAGAATCTTGTTAGAATAGTTTAAAAAAATAAAATCAATAGTATAACCAACACACAATAATCAACAGATGTCCTGTGATAGGATATTATGTCGTAGCTGCTTATCTATATCTATATATAAAATGCTGCTTATCTATTCCATCATTGATTAATGCACCTAATTTTATTAAGTTCATGCTGTGGCCTGGAGACGAGGCTGTGTCTGGCAATGGAAGACCCAGCTGAACCAGGTATAGAGAGGCTGTCACCTTCAAGAGCTCACACCTTGAGGGGAGATGGCGGGGGGCAATCAGATGAAACAGTTACAGATAATAAGAAGGAGAATACAGAAATGAGTAAGGAACACAGCAGAGAAGAAGCAACAGGGAGAAACTAATTAACAGATGCCAGTGGGAGAAGGTCTTTCTGCAGAAAAACTTAATCTGAAATCGGAACAGGGAGAAGAAGCCAGTTAGGGGCTAGAGCCTGGGAAAGAGTGATCCAGGACGAGGAAAAGAAAAAATGCAGAATCCCAGCTGTAAGAACAAACAAGTGAGGTGCCCACAGCACCAGGAGGAGCCCCATGCAGCCTAAAACCCGAACCCGTGTACCCAGCAGATGAGTGATGTTAGTTTATTCATACAATGAAAATATACTAGTTGTATCATTTTAGGAGGCATACAAAAATAAGCACCTAATTCAAACCATGCATCTGAAACATTCTGAATAGACTTAAATGTGAAACTCCAATTTGCAAACAGTGATCCTGGGCAGGAAAAGCCGGTGTCTGGCTCCATTGGCGCATACCAAGGGCCCTGTCTTTTCAAAAGCATCTCTCACAGGAAAGCACTCTTCCTTTAGAGAAACATCCATCATCATCTCTTTTAAAATGTAGACTCGTGTGCAGATATTCAAAGAAATGGCCCTTGCCTGACACATAAATAGCAAATGAAGTTATCTGATTTTGTTTCTTGTGGCTCTTACGCCATGTTACAGAAGCAAATCCTTGGTAAACAAAGTGGCCTTAGTCCCAAGTGGCATTACCATTCTCTGAGAAATCTAATTACTATAGATTTTTCCTTCACAATTCTCCAAGATTTTCTAAGTTAAAGGGCAAAGTGGATGCCAATTAGATAGCTCTTGACAATATTACTAAAACTAGTATTTAGGACCTACTATAAAGTTCTGTGTGTTTCTCTGCCTCGAAGACTAAACTGATGTTAATTTAGTACAGATGAGGAAAAGACTAGGGCAGAGACTATCACTCTTTTCTTTTTAAGGTTCTTTTAATGGTTGGATTCAAGTGAATGGGAGGAAGAAGTCTTCCTCTTTAGTTGTGCTGCCTGAGACCTACTGAGCTCTCTGCCCCAGAAATAACTTTTGAGAGGTTTTTTTTTTTGAGACGGAGTTTCGCTCTTGTTACCCAGGCTGGAGTGCAATGGCGCGATCTCGGCTCACCGCAACCTCCGCCTCCTGGGTTCAAGCAATTCTCCGGCCTCAGCCTCCCGAGTAGCTGGGACTACAGGCACGTGCCACCACGCCCAGCTGATTTTTGTATTTTTAGTAGAGACGGGGTTTCACCATGTTGACCAGGATGGTCTGGATCTGTTGACCTCGCGATCCACCCGCCTCGGCCTCCCAAAGTGCTGGGATTACAGGCGTGAGCCACCGCGCCCGGCCTTGAGAGGTTTTAAGAGGGATTCAAGTTTCTAACTAAGCCAAAAAGTGCAGAAGGATGTGAAATTCAGAGACGATGAAATAAAAGAAGAATGAGTAAGAGACATTCCACTTTGGAGTTTGATGGGTTAGTTTGCTGCAGAGCAAATCTGCCATTGGGAAAAGCTAAGAAAGTCGGGAACATTTTTTAAAAAAAATCTGATGACACTGGGGGGCTACTGAGACAACCAGTGTATGAGGAGCAGGATACCAGAGGGATCAGAAACGTATCAGGGTGAGACGGACATTTTCACTTTTTTCCTTCAAGGATTTGCTGCTTGTAAGCAGCATGGAATAAGAGGCTGAGAAGTCAACCAGAAATCCTCACAGAAAACATGAAGTAGACAGGGTTTTAGGTAGTCCCGGGAGGCTGAAAAGATCAAAATGGAATGCAGGGTTACGAAGGCAATCAGGACATGAAGGGCCAAGATTCAGGGAAGAAGGGAAATGCAGAGAGGCACGAACAGTATCGGTCTCTGATCTTCTCAATGTTGTTTGCAACGCCTGACTTGCACAGAGCAAGAAATTCTGCTGGAAGCTTCGTCACAGGGGCTGAGTAATTAAATCGTCAGTGTACTCACAAGGGGAAGACAAAAATTGAACTTTAGGCTCTTCTACGACCTTAGGAAACTGAGTTTGTCTTTTTATTTTGTCCTAGTAACAAGATGATAAGAAATGAGGAGGTTCAGTAATAACCAGTTCAGTAAGCTAAAAGACTTAGAGAAGAGAGTACTGACATGTTTTTAACAGAATTCCACCTTTTGATGATTTTGTGTCCTTTGCAGGAGCATGGATAAAGCTAGAAATCATTGCCAGCAAACTGACACAAGAACAGAAAACCAAACACCACGTTTTCACTCATAAGTGGGTGTTGAATAAGGAGAACACATGGACACAGGGAGGGTAACATCACACACTGGGGCCTGTCAGGGGTTGGGGGGCTAGGGGAGGGAGAGCAGGGGTGGGGGGATTGGGGACGGATAGCATTAGGAGAAACACCTAATGTAGATGATGGGGTGATGGATGCAGCAAACCACCATGGCACATGTATACCTATGTAACAAACCTGCATGTTCTGCACATGTACCCCAGAACTTAAAGTATAAAAAAGAATCTCACCTTTCATATTATTACCAATACTTATTATATATCTATGTGTTTATGTAGTTGCAAACAGTGTGTTTTAAAAATTTTAACAAACCTTTGTTTTTGTTTTTTACTAAGCTTATTATTTTATATTAAGTTTGTAATGTATATGTATATTACAAGTACGATGACCATTTGCAGACACATCAAATGTGAGACAAGGGTAAAATATAGTCACACATGTATCGAAGTGTGCATTGGGCAAAATTTTGGGTTTACCATTACAGATAAAAGAACTATGGTGCCAGAGACTGGATTTATACCCTGATCCACACTTACTGTTATGCATTTATTAGCTCTTTAAATCAGGCCATATTAACTGCTCATAGCCTTTGTTTCTCCATCCACGAAACTGAAATGTAATAATAACCACTTCATAAGCCAATAATTTGGATTAAATTAAGTATTTTATGTAGACGTCTAATGGCTTTGCTTGCCATGTAGTAGACATGCAATAGATGCTCGCTGTTTTTGTTACCTATAATATGGAAAAGAAAATAACATAATGTGTGCAAAGTACGCAATACAAAGCCAGATAATTGGAAATTGCTTGGCTGAGATTACAACAATGAATATGAAGTTATTTTGGTGATGGCCTGACTTCATCCACTAAGTGAAAAAAAATAAAGATATATTCTTTCATATGTGGAGTTTTCTGGCCTTAAAGTACTTCTCCTGATACCCTGAGAACTGTGTGTATGTTCTGTTTTTAAGACATTTAAATGCATCCACCTTGTTGCATTACAAAAGGTTCCCAGGGAGGACCAGTGTGCAGGCTGGAAGATACGATTTCTGGCTCTTTCAAACACGTGCCATTCTTCAAAACATACAACATGATTTTCTGAATGCTTAGTAGATGAATGAATGTGGCCTGGAAATATTTGCCTTACAGCATTTTAGTAGCTGAATATTATGTCTCAGTATCTTAAAGTCGAGATACCAGAATTTACAACCTTGTTAGTCATAGATATACTTTTCAACACTTTTTCAACTCTAAAAACAGTGAAAACGACATGCAAAGCTCCTTTTCCCATAATTCTGACATATTACTCATAACATACACATCATGAAGCAAAAATGGATTGTTTTTGAATATTATTTCAATTTGTAAAGCACAGTAAAAAAGAGTAAGTGTTAACTGTCTCTTCATGTCAGTTAACTCAGACAAAAAGGCTTAGAGGAATTCTCAGGGAATGGGGAGTCCTGAAACTAGGTGAGAGATTCCTATTACAATAAACTGCTCTCAGAATTCCTATTTAAGGACTTGTAACAAGTGTAATTAAATAATTATTGATGCAATTGTTTTTTCCAGGGGCCATCATCAGAAACACCGAAATGAGCCACAAAGAAGATGAAAATGTAGCAGGTCAGTTGGGGACTGGTGAACTGAGTGACTGTGGCCTAACTTCAGCGGACAGAAACACCAGTCACCCCCAACCAAGTCTTCGTATGCAGGAATGTGGCCTGGTGTTTATGAATTTTCCAATTTTTTGGGAAAACTAGACAAATTTTATTTATTTATTTATTTATTTATTTATGACAAAGTTTTGCTCTGTCTGCCAGGGTGGAGTGCTGTGGCATGATCTTGGCTCACTGCAACCTCCACCTCCCAGGTTCAAGCAATTCTCCCGTCTCAGCCTCCTGAGTAGCTGGGATCACAGATATGTGTCACCACGTCCAGCTAATTTTTGTATTTTTAGTAGAGACAGGGTTTCACCATGCTGATCAGGCTGATCTGGAACTCCTGATCTCAGGTGATCTGCTCACCTCGGCCTTAAAAGTTGACAGTTAATTAGTTTAAAAACCACTGTGGTTGTCTATTTGCAGATCAAAACTCAATTGGCTATATATGCATGTTTTTATTTTTGGCATCTCGCTTCTAGTTTGAGTTCTATCCTGTTGGTCTCTATGTCTGTCTTTGTGTGAAAGTCACACTGCTTTGATTACTTCAGCTTTGCAGTAAGTTTGCAAATGGGAAGTGTGAATTTGGTCATCCACCACCTTCGTGCTGTTATTTGGAAATGTATTCCTTTTCCATGTATTGTATATATTATTGGCTTTACTGTATACAACATTAGATGTATGGATGGTAGAGAGATGAATAGATAAGTACATAGATTAAATAGATGGATGAAAGATGAGAGATAAGTGAAAAGATTGATGAATAGATGGTTAGAGAAAAGAGATTAGATAGATGAATAGATAGATTACCGGCTGGATGAATAGATACACACATACATAGTGTTTTACACAATTTATTTTGTATACAATTGCACTTTAAATTAGTAAAGAGACAAAAGGAGAATAAATATACTTCATACTATCATTTATAATTACATAATTATCTTAACAAGTGCTGTTAGTTTGTTCATGGGAAGTTGACTTACTTTCTGTGGCCAGCAATAAATTGAGTTTTCTGTTGTTTTGTAATACTTTTATTTTGTTTGATTTTTGAAAGATAGTTCTGTTGGATAAGATTTTTTTTGTTGACAGTGTTTGTTAGTTTGTTTTCACACTTAAAATATGCCATTACCGTTTAGCTCCTGTTGCTTTTTGTGAGACATGATTCACTAATATTATTTGGGGTTACCTGCATGAACAAGTTGTGCTCATTTTACCTTTAAGCTTGTCTCATTGTCTTAAGCTTTCAGCATTTTTGCCATGATGTTGTTAGCTGTAAAATGTTTGTATTTACTCCACTTCCAGTTTGTTGAGCTTCTTTGATGTGTAGATTAATATTTTCCAGCAAACTGGGGAGATTTTCCACCATTATTTCTTTAAATGTATATTTGTTTTTTTTTTTTTTTTTGCTTTATCACTCTTTATTTCTAGTATGCCCATTGTGCATATGCTGGTGTACTCAGTAGCATTTCACCTTTCTTTTAGGTTCTAGTTATTTTTATTCATTTTTTCCTTTGGTTATTCAGATATTATAACCTTTGCTGATCTATTATCAAGTTCACAGATTCTTTCTTCTTCCAGTTCATATCTACGGTTGAGCCTCTCTAGTGAAATTTTTATTTTAGTGATTATTCTTTTGAAATCCAGAATTTTCATTTGGTTCTTTTTTATAACTCCTATCTGTTTTTGAAATCATGTAACATTGTTATCATTGTTTCTTTGTGTGTGTTTGCGTTTGGTTTTATTTTCATCTTACCTTGTTTTCTTTTTTTTTAACTTTAATTTCTGGGATACATGTGCTGAACGTGCAGGTTTGTTACATAAGTATACATGTGCCATAGTGGTTTGCTTTACCTGTTAACCCACCATGTAGGTTTTAAGCCCTGCGTGCATTAGGTATCTGTCCTAATGCACATTTCTCATTAGTGGTTTGAACATATTTAAATCTGTCTGTTAAATTTGACATCTGGGTCCTTTCACAGGAAGTTTCTGTTGCATACCTTTCTTTACTCCTATGGATGAGTCACTCTTTCTTGTTTCAAGTATCACATCATTTGTTTTAGTTGTTGTGAAAACCTGGACACTTTAAAGAATGTGTGTAGTCACTTCTGATACAGATTTCCTTCTTCTCTCTCCGGGACTTGTTTTGCTTATTGTTTGCTTATTTAGGTATTGGCTAACCTACTTTGTGAAGTCTACTTTCTCCAGTGAAGGCTTTTGTGCTCATGCCTCAGAGGGCACAGCCTCAGACATGGACAGGGTAAGTATTGGATTACTGTTGCTTAAACTAGGTTCTCTTTGAACGTTTTCTTGATCTCTCTGTTAACCTGTCTGCCTCATTTCGTTCACATCTAATTATTAGGCTCCACTAATTGCTGGCCGATTATGCTGTTGTTTTCTACAATGCCCTGGATCATATATTGCCCCACAGTCTGATACAATTAAATTTGGGCAAAGTGTAGTTTTTCAGGCGATTGAGGTTTTCTTTGACCTCAAATATACGGGTTATTCATAGCAGTCACATTATCTGGTTTTCATAAGTAAACTAATTGGTTTATGTTTTAGCATGTTTTTCTTAATTATGAGGAACCACCAGTTTATTATTTGTATACCACCAAAATTTCCATTGTTTTTAAGCCCTTAGATATGAACTTCCCCATACTCTTTTTCAAATTCACACAGCTCTTTTGGGAAAAGAATCAGGGCTCTCTGTTCTTATACCATTCCATTCTTCCTTGGCACAATCTCTGAGCTACCACTACAGCTACTGGGTAGAGGGATTAGCCTGTGCTTTTCTAGACTTGTCTCTTCCAGCATTGCCAGAATCCTTCAGGTCATCTGGGGCATGCTTTTCAAGTCAGCCTGAAATGCCTGAGATAAAGCTTTTATCTTAAGAGGGAAGGCCAGGCTGAGGAAGTGATCCTCTGATCTCTCAGTTGTACTCACCAGCAATTTAGCCTCACCTTGGAGTTTGAGGAGACATGAAATGTTGGTGACCTGTACCTCCCAGGGAGATAATATTCCTCATTTGGGAGCTGAGGAAAGAGGGAACCCTGTCTTCTTTCCTCCATATCTCTGGAGTTGAGCTTCCATCTGCTGAACTCAGGGAAGAGAGGTGGATCACATCTTGAGTGCCTCAGACTCTTGCTATTTGGTAGGCTTTCTAGAACAAATATTTCTTCCTTGGCTGTATGCTATTGAGATAATTGCCAGAGACTCTCCACAGCTGCTTTGTAAGTAGTTTTCACCTTAGTGCTCTTTCTTCCTCCATGGAACTAATCATGTTGCCATCCCAGAAGTCCTGTTAACTAAATTTTAGTTGGTGCTCTACACAAAATGTAAACATTTTATAAAGAAAAAAATATCACTTAAGTAAGACAATCTGTAAGCAAGAAATGCAAAGTAAAAAATTATAAGCCAGACATGGTGGCTCACACCTGTAATCCTAGCACGTTGAAAGAATGAGGTGGGTAGATCACTTGAGGTCAGGAGTTCAAGACCAGCCTGGCCAACGTGGTGAAACTCTATCTCCAGTAAAAAATACAAAAACTAGCCGGGCATGGTGATGGGCGCCTGCAATCCCAGCTGCTTGGGAGGCCGAGGCAGGAGAATCACTTGAGCCCAGGAGGTGGAGGTTGCAGTGAGCCAAAATCGCACTATTGCAGTCCAGCCTGGGCAATGAAGTGAGACTTCATATAAAAAAAAAAAAAAAAAAAGAAAGAAAAAAAAAGAGATCATAAAAAACAGTGCTCTCAGGAATATAATGCTAGTTAATTCCAGGGAATAGTCGTTACTTTTTTCACTGAGGACCACAAGAAAAGCCCTTGAAACCAAAATATTAGAAAAAAATTCAAACAAATGATTTGATATTTAAAATGCACTAAGATGTTCTGATGATTAGAAAAATGTATTTATTAGAGAAAATGTTTTAAAAAACTTAACCAAATATTATACTTTTAATATCAAAAAGTAGAAAATTATTCTTTTAAGGTTGGAGCTATTACAAGTGTGATAATTATTACTGCTTCATTTACATATTGAAACACCAACCAAATAAAAATTATCACAAATGAACATTTAAACATTATATTGTAATTATTAACAGATGTATATTCAGATAAAATATTAAAAACATATGCAAGGCTGGGCACAGTGGCTCACGCCTGGAATCCCAGCACTTTGGGAAACTGAGGCAGGCAGATCATTTGAGGCCGGGTGCTTGAGACTAGCCTGGCCAACATGGTGAAACCCCGTCTCTACTAAAAATACAAAAATTAGCTGGGCTTGGTGGTGCCTGCCTGTAGTCTCAGCTACTGAAGAGAAACACTCAAGTCCAGGTGGAGGTTTCAGCGAGCTAGGATCGTGCCACTACACTCCAGCCTGGGCAACAGAGAGAGACTCCGTTTCAAAAAAATAAAAATAAAAATAACAAAAAAACACAAACATATGTAAGACTTTTGGTTAATATTCATATACAAAAAGCAATTAAGTTTCTGTCTTTTAACAACAAAAACTTGGAAAATTAAAGAAAACAAAGATGAAAATACATCACATACCTAGGAATAAATTTTTGAAGCAAAACTTTGGGACAGGTTTATACAGAAAGCTTTACCACTATTTTATTAGAAAAACAAGAGAAGACCTAAATAAACAGAAAGTATATTATGCATATAAATTGGATGACCCAACATCATAAAAATGTCAGTTCTTCCCATGTGATATATAGATTCAGTTCTATTCTAATAAAAATAAGAAAGGTTGTGTGTGACTGTGTATGTCGGAAATTGACAAAACAATGTTTCTAAATTCTTGGCAAAGGGTCAAATGACAAGCTGATCCTAAAAATTTTGTGAAAGGCCACAAATAACAAAGTTACTTTTGTATAAAATTAACGTGGCTGAAAGACAGGGAGGTCCAAAGATGGATATATCAGGAGTGGTTATTTATGACAAAGCGGAAACTGCAGAGCTGTGTGAAAGGACCACTTTTTCAATGAATTACCATAGAAAAATATTGGGAAAATTGATAACTTTTTAATTTTACCTTACTTCATTTATGCCTAGTGTTCCATTACTTCTGGTGTTGGAATGCATCCCCTGTGTCTTGTCAGTCATTATTCCCAGAAACTGAAAAAGAAGATCCAATTCAGCAGCCAAACATGATCAAAGTGTATAACCAGTGCATGGGAGTATAGACAGAGCCGATGAAAACATTGGTAAGTATTGGGCATCAATCAGTGGAAAGGAATGGCACTCAAGCGCTCTTTTGTTCTGTTTCAAAGTGATCTTACAAAATGCTTGACAACTGTATAAAACATCTGAGGAGAAACCAGTAGATTTTCTGGAGTTTCATTGATGTGTGGTATGCCATTATCTGGAGAACCATGGTCACCCTCCAGAACCTGGCTGAAAAGAAAGATCTTCTCAGACTTTGGCTTAGATTATGATGGCATAAATCATGTGATAGTCAAACAGGGAAAGCAAAAGTGGTCTGCTAAATATCATAAGAACACCACTTTTCGAAGTGAAAAATGTGACGTTGCCTTACATCTGAAGTGTTCTGTTAAATATCACACTGAATACTTGGTGTCACCATTACCTGAGACAAGAAACATGATTTTATACATTATGTACAATGTAGCAGTGGTTTTGCCTAGTGTTCCATTTTTGGAACACCACATAACTCAACAATGGAACATAATAAAAATTCTTTCTTTCAAATGCATGTTCCATGGATGAATTTCATGCAAAAATTTAAAGAAAAACATTCAACCTCAATGATAAATAGTTTTAAACCATAAACAAAATTGAGGATGGATTGAAAATCTAATTCCTGGATGACATAATAGAGCTTCCAGAAGCTTAAGTTGAGGAATGGCTACATGAACTAGAATTGGCAAAAACTTAAACTGGTTAAAAAGAGCAATTCCCTTTGCAGAGGACAAAAAAGAGATCCTCATCTTGCAGATGACAAAGCCAAAGCACAGGCAGGTGACATAAACTTGCTCGTTTGAACAATTTATAATTGGCAAAGATGAGATCTGACCATTGGGGTACCTCATTCCAGAGTCCATGCTTCTAAGTCTTTCACTCTCAGCATTTTCTGAAATAAACAAGAAACATAAGCGTCAACCTCAATGTTTTAAAA
The DNA here is from genome assembly GCA_004027835.1 of Alouatta palliata. NCBI lineage: Eukaryota > Metazoa > Chordata > Mammalia > Primates > Atelidae > Alouatta > Alouatta palliata. Next base: position 14,361 of record PVKV010000488.1, read on the forward strand.
TGAGAGAAAAAGAAGTCACTAACTCAACAAGATTGCTTCTCTGCACAGATCAAGAAAGATAAAAAATATATGAACACTTAGACAGCAAGAATACCACAAAAACAAAACAAAACAAAACAAAACAAAAAAACAAATTATATTGGTAAAGTAGATAGTACTTTTCAAGATTGCCACAGAAATATTTCTGGTCCCACACGTTTTCCAATCAAAAGGTTGAAACTATTATCCTTCCAAAGCTATACATTTTCTACCTGGCTTGATTCTATTGTGATACTCACCCTGGGAACTCAGACACCATGCTGTAAGAAGCCCAAACCACCTGAGGAAAACAGTTGCAGGGACTAAATGGGATAAGACACATAAAAGGTTAGAAGAATTAACACTTAATAATCTCTTAAAATGACATAGGTGCTGTGAATCCTAAGCAAATGAAACCCAATCAAGTTATTATAACAATTTTGATTTACAGCATAATATTTAATAACTTACATTTATAAAAAAAGTACAAATTGGCATTTCTCCCCATATAATATGCCCCTAAAGTAAAATTTTTTTAAAAAGTACAAACTGACAATTGGAGAGTATTTTATTGAATACTCTCCTTGCATTGTGTGTGAGTGTGAATTCTTCTACCCCAAGAATCTGTAACACTGCATGCAGAATACAGATAGCATTGGGATATAATAAATATGAATATACACTAATACCAGCGATATTGTGGTTTACTGGTAAATGTTTAACAGCAACAAAAATGCATATCTATGTGTATATATAATATATATAAGTTGTACTGATATAAATAATGTGTAAAGCACAATTTATAATTTATAATAAAAATATAATATTTATTGTAAATTCCATATAGCTAATTGATATTCAGATGATGGTTTCATTGATTTTGGCTGAACATCTATCTCAGTAGATAAAAAGTAGTTTCATTTTTTTTTATTTTAACTTTTCAGTTCAGGAGTATATGTGCAGGGTGCATGGATTTGTTGCATAGGTAAATGTGTCATGGGTGTTTGATGTACAGATTATTTCATCACTCAGTTATTAAGCCTAGCACCCATTAGTTATTTTTTTTTTCCTGATTCTTTCCCTCTTCCCACCACCCAAAAATAGTTTCTTTTCTAATGAGATTACATTTCCAGTCTGTTCTTCACGTTACATTTATTGTCGTTAAATAGGAAAAGTGAGGTACTTTTACACTATTTTTAACATTCATATAACTTATATTCATCATGCTGAAACTCCTTCAATTCAGCATTGTTCATAGCAAGAGCATATTTCTGGGGAAAAGTTGCAGGAATTGGAGCATTATTTGGTTTCACATTGTTTAATAGCAGTTGTATTTAACAATAAGCTCATAAAATTCTTGAAAACTGACTGTGAGAAGCTGGTATGAGTTGGTTTTCGGTATACCACTCTTACCAACCTTGTTTTCTGCTGCTCTTATTTTGAAGTGTAAGAAGGCTTAGTGTAAAAATGGCTGTGAAAATTTATTACCCCCATTAATTTGCAAAACAAGATGTGTAATCATCTTTGATTATGTGTAAATTATCCCTTCTTCTTATGGTTTTGCACTGTCTCGATAAAAGAAAGTAAGATACTGCACACTAATTATACATTAACAAGTACGAAATAGCTGGGGCACAAAAAAAAAAAAACTTTTCTGTTGCATTAAGGATCATTGGGTGACTGGAGAGCTCAGCTAATGACTTCGAATAAGCAGTTCTCACAGTGAATGGTGATTAATGAACAGCAAATATCGTAATAAACACTGTAGCTGTGGAACTGGAGTAGGGCTGCGGGGGCGGCCCGAAAACGCTTCCAGTTCTTGGATCAGGAGCGGGGCTTACTCAGCTCCCTTCCCATTATGATATTTTCTCAGATGTGTCCAGGTCCTCGGCCTCTGTCACCCTAAGAATGGGGAAAGGGTCCCCGGAGAGCTTACAGTTTGAATAAATATTGTGGGCCCAAAGAGTTTTGCAGAAAGCGATTTATTAGGCAGAGAGTTTACAGACAGCGATTTATTAGGCAGAGAGAGAGAGAAAGAGAGAGAACGAGAGACAGCTCCCACGAACTGTCGTGGGAGGGGATCCAGAGAAGGAGTCTGCACAGGTAAGAAGCAGTGGAGTTTTAAGTTATTCCCACCTCATTCATGTTTTCGTCTAATGAGAGTTCTTTCAAACTTCCTCTGGAGTGATTGATATTTTACTCTGATTCAGGATTGGCTGCCTGGAGCACAATAAAGCCCCCTCCTCCCAGAGCTTTCAGTGGGCTCTTTTGAGCTCCTGGGCAGGAAACCTAGACAAACAACTTTACATTCTCAGATGGGGGCATGGATGGAGGCATGGCGCTGGGATACCCCTGCCTTTGAAACCACGCCCCTTGTAGACTTGGAAAGAGAAGTTTTTTTCATTCTTTAGCACAGTCCCTCAACACCACTGGCTTTGTAATTGGAAAAGTCTCTAGTCTAAGTGGTCCTCATTTAAGATTTTAAAAGTGGCAAATGCTATTATTGAAGCCAAATCGTCTCAGGTCACATCCCAGTTATGCTACTTACGTGCTGTGTGACTTCAGACAAATTATCATCCAAGGGCTTTAGCGTTCTCTTCTATAAAATCCTTATCTTTTCCAAAGCACCTAAGCACCTACAATCCTGTAGTATGAAGTCATGAATATGCAAGTACCAGCTTAATTGTCCACCATACAATGTATCAGTAACAATCCTGAAAGGGACTGTGGGTCACACTCAAACAGAAGCAGAAATTTTCATGTGCGGGGATTCCTTAAACAGCTGTTGGTAGAATCAGGGGAAGCAACAAGACGTGATGAAACCTGCAAGATCTACCCAATGCGGGAAGCAGTTGCTGCTCAAAACAGAAAGGAAGAGGAGGCTATTCCTACAACACAGTAAGAACCTCACTGGGGCTTGTGGCCTCGGCAGAGGAAGGCAGACACCTCCAAGCTGTGGCCTGGCAGGGAGGAAGTAGAGAGAATAAATTGCTTTGACTTCTCTTTCTTCTGAGCTCCAAAACTCTCCCACTGGCTGAACACAGCTAGAAGGCTGCAGACAAGGAAGCTCAGAGTCCAAAGAGGTCAGCTTCCTTGTTGTTATCTAAAGAACAGGGCAGGATGAAGGATGGAGGGCAGAACAGGGAAGAAAACAGCAGGTATCTAGCAAAGAGGATAATCACCGGAAGTTCAGCTGTACCTGACAATCAGTGTAGATAAATAAAACAAATACTGCAGTACGGCCTCATTACTCATGCTAAGAACTGGCCAATATATATTTGTCTCCAGTCTGTGACAGTAACTTAATTTTTGTTTGGTTCTGGAACAGAACCAGGAGTGATCATCTTATTTTAAAAGTGAACAAGAATAGTAAACTCACTAGAATTTCCATGATGCTTTATATTTAACAAATTGCTGACAGCTATTAAATTATTTTTAAGCCCTATAACAACTTTTATAAGGTAGATCTTTATCTCTGTTGTACACATAAAGAAACTGAGGTGGGGAGAGGCTTTTTGACAAGGGTCATGGTGACCCATTGTACAATTTTTCACCTAATAGTTGGACAAATTACATGCAGACAATTTAGCAGAGGATTTAAGAGCACAATATCTTGAATGCATTCATTCACTCATCGTTTCATTCCTCATGCATGTTTTGAAAGCATGTGGTAGTCCATGTTCTCTTCTGCATGCTGGGGACAGAGAAGTGAACAAAACAAAGCCTCACTTCCTGTGGAGCTGACAACTGGGGTGCATGGCTCAGACAGCAAACGTAAAGATACATACACTCAATGGATCAGATAAGGTAGGTGCCAAGGGGTTGGAAACAGGTCGCAAATTCCTTAACATGTTTTTTATTCAATTTCTTCTTTAATAAAGTGATAGTTCAGCAGAGACCTGAAGAAAGCTAGCCAGATGGACATTTCAAGAGGGAAATTGTTTTGGATTAAATGAGACCCAAGTAAAAATTCAGGTATTTTAAGGGCCTCCTGCACAACCAGGGGCAGTGGTAGTCTCTTTGAAGCTCAATTTCCGCATTATTATAATAGGAATACAGTTATCTCATAGAGTTGTTGCAAAGATTATATATTAGGTGTAAAATATCTGAGTTGCGTTCTTAATATATTATACCTATTTAGTAAATGGAAACTCTTCTCCCGTTATCAATGCTCAAAGATTAAAAGCATTTGCTTCTCACGTATCATAAAATTGTACCCAATTCCATAACCAATGCCTAAAATTTCATCCTATGAAGTCTTTCAGCTTGTGATAATTTTCTTCCATTGTAGTATTTGTGCATTTTCTTTCTTTCAAGAATATCAGTTTGGACAGAATCTGAATCTAACTGACTATCATAAATTACGTGCTAAAAATTTGATTGTCTGCAGGCATATTCTGGAAGTCTGTATGAAAGGAAAAAAATGTTTATAGCTACTTAATTATACCACCTACAAACAACCTCATTCTTTTAAAAACTTTTTTTAAGTCTGAAATGTATAAGTTAACGAAATTGGCTATATATGTTTCTTCTGATATTCTCATGTTTTGTCATGGGAGGATATTAGAATATTAGAAGAATCCTTCAATATGCCCTTATCTTGTTTTATATCTTTCTTTGTTGATAAAAGTGCAAATATTTTCAATTTTTCTGAAAATAGCTTTGTAGTGTGTGAGCTGCTTGCTTAAATTTGAATATCTATTATTCTCCACTAAGGATTTCAGAATGTATTAATGGCAAGCAACATTCAGTGTAATTGTGCATTCTGTTTCATGTATCTTTCAGTTCTTGAAAAATGAAAATTACTGTATCGTAAAGAATTATTGTATGTTTCCCAGTAATGTGAAGTGCTGTAGACTGACAATATAAATACATGTTTGCATAAAAATTGACAAATATGATACACAGAAGAACTTATTGGTCAGAACAAATAGTTTGCAATATTTGTTTTAATGTAAGAAACCATTATTGAGGATGACTTAACTAGCGTAAAATTATTTGGTGAGCAATGTATTGACCAGACATCTGAAAAGATAAAAATGCCACTATTGAGACTGACAATTTGTCTGTAAAACTGGATCTATTTCTTACACACACACACACACACACACACACACACACAGACACACACACACACACACACACACACACAGTTTGGCTCTGAAAGTAGTAATTTTCCTTTCTTCTATATGTACACTGAAATCATTCAAGATGCTTTTAACAATGGTGGATGGCAAAATGAAGGATAAAGGGTTAAGTTAAACATTCATTCATTTGGAAAAATAATGACTGCAAAAGAAGTGATTAACTATTCAAGCATTTGCACAGACACCAGCCCAGAATGCCCAAACATCTCTCCCCAAGTGTGGCATATTCCATCTCACTATAAAATAAAAGTGAGAATTTTTACCAAAGGACCATACCTGGAATGTTTAAAACCAAAAATGCTGATTCTCTCACCACAACAGGTTATTGGCTTGAAAGACTAGTGTTATTTACTCCTCAAATATTTATTGAATACTTATGACGTGAAGGTATCACACATGCGTTTCTGGAATTACAAAGATAAAGTACCACTAATTCTTTCCTCAGAATCATGAACTTAACATTGAGAAAATCAAATATAGAAGTAAGTGAAGATTAAAAAGCCAGGAAGGGAGGCTTGGGAAGAAGGAGGCAAATGTGGTTGGGACATGTCTGGGTTTTGATTAAACTGATCTCAAATCCCAAAGCAGCCACCTTTGAGGCATGTAAATTCTGTTACTTCCCCAAGAAAAGGGCATATAAGTATGTAATCTACAAGTGTGCAATTACTTATATGTACTTTATTTCTGTTAATTTCTGATTTACGTATTTTGAGGTTATGTTACTAGATGCATACACGTTTTGAATTGTTATATCTTCCAGTGTATTGAACACTATTGCCTATTTTTCCTTTTCTTTATGTTAATTTTGCTTTATAGATGTTGAGGCAACACTACTAGGCACATAGAAGTTGAGAATAATTATTTTTTTCCTGGTGGATTGATGCTTTCTGATTATAAAAGTGATTTTCTAATTATAATAATATTTCTTAATTTACTACTTGTTCAGATGTTAATATAGCTATATATTTGAATTTGTGTTCTATTCTTTTTCATCCTTTGACTTTCCTACTTTTTGTGTTCTAATTTTAAATGTATACCTCTTATAAGTAGCATGCAGTTTTAAAATCTAATCTGACATATTTAGCTTAGTCCCTTACATTAAATGCACCTGAGTACTTATGCTCTGAGCACTTTGGGGTATGTATGCTATTCATTAATATCAAGTTTACTTTTTTTTTGCAAAGACAACCACATTGTGCTGCTTTTAATTACGAAAGATGAAAAATGATGCATTATAAAACTTGGAAGCAACTTTATACAAATTCCAATCTTTGAATATGGTTGAACAGGGTGCCCTAGGTTTGGACATTGGCCAGAAGGCTGATGAGTTGCTGGGATGGTCCCATTCACAAAGCACTGGACGCATGCTGGGAACCATCTGTGCATACATCAGAAGAGCCAATGAGTCGGAATGGACAGTGTCTCCACATGCGCATCTGGACTTGAAGATACAACGCTTCAGCTCAGGTAATAGACAGTAGATGGAGGAGAAATGAAACAGGAGAAAAGGGACAAAGAAGAACTTCTGACATGATCAGGAAAACTTTCTCCTAATACCCTATGTCCTAAAACCCACAACCATACAGAAAGAAAAAGTGGAAATGCAGACAGACTTTTAGTTTTATGCTGTTTAACTGCTGTAAGTGAGAGTGGTACAATGATCTATTCCTTGTGACAAAACTAAATATTGAAGAATAGTTTACTGTGAAGTATGCAACCACTTTAAATGCTGAGGGCCATGACTAGTTTTGTTACAAAGGCCTCAGTGAGTGCAGGCTCACGTGCTTTGGGCCAATGGGACTCACCCAACCTGGCAGTGGTGAGTTGTAAAATGCTCAAACCTTTTCACAAGGGAAGATCGGAATGATAGACCTCAGGACAAACTGAATTCAGTGCCAAACCATACTGCCACCAGTACACTTCCCCAATCAATCAATCACTCCCCCTGGTGACCCCGTTTTCACAAGGCACCTGCAGGATGCTGGTGGGCAGTGTGATCAAGATTACTTTTAACAAAAAGTTCTAATGGTACCGATTTTACATGGTTGCTTTTTTTTTGTAACCAAAGAAGATTTATTTCATTTATTTTTCCAAGGTTTATTGACGTATAATTAAAAAATAAAAATTTTATATGTTTAAGGTGTACAATGTGGTGTTTTGATACACAATGAGCAAACATGATCATTGTGAAATGATTACAGTAGTCAAGCTAATTAACATATAGACCTCACATAGTTACTTTTGTGAGTGTGTATGTATGTGTGGTGAAAACATTGAAGGTCTACTCTCTTAGCAACCTTCAAATATACAATACAATACAGTGTTGTTAATTATAGTCACCATGCTATATTTAGAGCTCCAAAGTGTATTCATCCTTACTGAAACTTCGTAACCTGTGGCAAACATCTACATATTAAAATGTGTAATTTCTAATATTAAGTACCTGATGACCAGTTTTTGGTTTCTATCCATAAGTTTCCAGATATGTGACAGTAAAGTTTGTTGAACCCAACTGAAAGAAAAGCATGGAAAAGGGTAAGTATCAAGATCTCTCAGAGACAGGACAATAACATGACATACATGTGAATGGACTTTAGACAGTGTATATACAATGTATTTGGTCAAGGTAAGTAAGATTGGCTTCTATAATAAACAATCTTCAAAAGTATAGGAGTATGATACTATAAAGTTTATTTCTTTCTCATATTACATCTGGAATTATGGCAATAATGACTGAATACTTTATAAAAACAATTTTGATGTATCTCAAATAAAAAGAAAAAAATGCATCCTCTAAAAAACTCAGTAGTTGTGTGTGATTAATATTCCCGAGGAATTAGTGACTTTAGTTTACATAGTTATCGCCTCATCAAAAGCAATGGCTGTATTTCCTATTTATTTTCTCTCTTGCTTAATTTCCTAGGTCATGACCACATCAAACAAGTTCTTTCTATCTGCTGTTGACTTGCATACGTGGAAGAGAAGTATCACCAAAAGACATATGCTGAAAGAAGATAAATTAGTTGTATGAAAGAATTAATGGATCTGACTTTAGCAGAGAATTCCAGAAATTTCAAGATAAGGAAGGAGTTGTGAGTATTGCCTTTTGCCCACAGTAACCGTGTCTAGGATTACTACAAGGACAGCTATATAGAAACACAATACGAAATTGCCTATGTGACCAAAAAACATAACCCCCTCCCCTCCGGCTAAATGAGTACTTATTCTCTTCTCTCTTGAAATTTCTAGTTTGTTGATGGAGGGGAATAGATGCTATGTAGATCTAAGGTAGGGTAGATAAGGTATATTTTAAACTTCTTGTGTAAACTTAACATGCTATCCTACTGGGGTTTTCTACCATACTTGATTAGGTTTTATAATGTTTACATAATATATGCTTGTAAAACATGGTATACAGCATTAAAACCAATGGAGCAGAAAGTGTCCACGTGGAGACATCAGGGGGGCCCGCCAATCTCAGATCACCTGAATCAGTATCAGGGTTTTATAACATAGGACAGCATTTACAGCACTTAACAGGTCGCCTCAGTTTTCTAATTTTTAAAGTAGAGATAAAGTATTTATCTTTCAGGACTATTTTCAGTATTTATTTAATCAGATAATTCATGTGAATAGTTTGTCACAAATTAAAGACTCCATCAGTTTAAATCATTATCATATTGGCTTATTCTCATTATTCTCATAATTAGAGAAAGTAGGATATCAGAAACTCCTCAGCTATTGCTATGTAGATTGGAAGGCCTAGAAACACTTTTAAAAACACATTCTTCTTAATAATTTTTTGAAATGAAGCAATCAGCCATCTGGTTTTACTTTGGGGAGATCCGCAATATTTTTGGACCTCTAAACTGTGTACTTGTGGCAGCGTATTTATAAAAAGACTGTAGTTTTTCAATTGTACCATGTTATCATAGTAATGCTTCTGAAAAATTAAGCAATAGACTAGGCTTCCATTATATTTGAAGGCCTATTGGGTGGATAGATATGACTGGGAGATATTGAGAGTCAGAGCTCTTTCAGACGCCTGCAACCAATGCCATTCATGGCTAAAGAATGCAGGAAAGACAGGGCAAACATGCCTAAGCCTTTCCACTGGGTGTTCCTGACTCTCCAAGCTTCTCCTATTTATTTGTGTGTATATGCGTGTATGTGTGTGCATGTGTACCTTTACTATATTTGTATATATTTGTACACACACACACTCTCTCTCGTGATTTGTCACTTGAAGTGTAGATGATATTCAAGTTCCATAGAAACAACTGAAATGAACAGCTATGAAATGAATTTTGTTGTTGTTGTTTTTGTGGTTGTTTTCAGAGACGTGGTCACCCAGGCTGGAGTGGGGCAGTGGTGTGGTCAGGGATCACTTCACTGCAGCCTCGGCCTCCTGGGCTCAAGTGATCCTCCCACCTCAGCCTCCTGAGTAGCTGGGACTACAGGCACAAGCCACCATGCCTGGCTAATTTTTACTGTTTTAGAAACAGTTGCCCAGGCTGGTCTTAAACTCCTAGGCTCAAGTAATGCTCCTGCTTCGGTCTTCCAAACTGCTGGGAATCCAGGCATGAGCCCCCATGCCCAGCCAGAATATGTAAAATACATATTCAAAGGCAGAACTCATGTTGAGAATGCAGTCATGGGCTGAAGTGGAAAAAAACCCCAACATTTCAGTTTTGAAGACTTTGCATGAAACACATAATTATTATAAAGATGGGAATATATTTGAATCTGGTATCGAAGGAAATGCTAGAAAGCAGTATGACTATTAGCTTGGTGATTCAGGCTGGTGGGATGAGGAGCTTTTAAAAGGGCCATGTTTAAATCGGGGATGATTAATTTTCTAATCAGAATGCCCAAGCCCTCATGGTAATAGAGCTACATTCAAAGATACACAGGAGACAAACTAATTAAATTTGGATGAATATTTTAGCAAAGTAAATTGAGACAACCACAATATTTGCCTAATTTGTGTCTGTTCTGAAAAATCTTAAGATAAATGTCCTGTTTTCTTTTTTTGATCTTTCCAACTGTGAAAACATGAATTCTGGGCACCAGGGAAAGGTCTAGAGACTTAATGTCTGAAATAACATATTTTCACTTTCAGCAAAATGACTTAAATCTGTTATTTTTGCCTCATTACTCCCTTCTCTAAACCCCAAATGCATCATATAGTTCCTTTGTTCCAGAAAGACTCTAGGTTAAAACACAGTGACATCTAAGCTTACTGAAATTTACCATTGGAAGTAGAGGCAGAATATGACAATGTTGCTGATGGAGTATGCTTCTGAAAATACCTGGAAATTTTCTACTTCCTCCTCTTCAGCACAGCTCACTTGCTATAGGAAGCAGTCATTTTTAGAGATTCCAGATCTCGAATGCATTTTAAGTGGAGTGTCAAATACTGTGAAAACAGGGAGTGGTAAATTCACTCTCTCTGAATTACTCCCAGTATCTGCTCAGGATCACTCAAGACTATCCTGAAGTACTAGCAATAATATTAGACTGTAATTCAGGCTGTAGGATGTGTGAGTTTCTTGTCAGGCCAGTTCATGTTGCTGGACCTCAGTTTATCTTCACAGGAAATGAGAGATCTCTAAAATCCTCTTCAGTACTGAAACTATGTGTGTGTGTGTGTGTGTGTGTGTGTGTGTGTATTTAGTAAAAATCAAAGGTTTATGCCATATTATTGTGCTTTATTAAAAAGATATATAATTACATTGACTATGGGCTTCTATTATGCAGAAAAGTTTTTCCAGCTTTATTAAGATATAACTGGCAAATAAAATTATATATTTAAATTAGCCGAGAGTGTAGTGGCAGGTACCTATAATCTCAGCTATTTGGGAAGCTGAGGCAGGAGAATTGCTTGAACCCAGGAGACAGAGGTGCAAATGAGCTGAGATTGTGCCACTGCACTCCAGCCTGGGCAACAGAGTGAAACTGTCTCAATAATTTGTGTGTGTGTGTATATATATATATATATATAATTAATGTGGGCAACTTGATAAAAACAAATATAGTGTAAATTATGCAACTTGATGTTTTGATATACAAATACATTATGAAATAGTCACCATAATTAACACATCTATCATTTTATTTACAATGACCTTTTGTGTGTGTATGTGTATGTGTGTTGAGAGAACACTTAAAATCTACCTTCTTGCAAATTTCAAGTGTGCAATTTATTACCATTAACTGTGGTTACATTGCCATACAGCAGATGTCCAGAATGTGTTCATCTTACAACTTCATGTTTGTTCTCTTTGACCAGCATTTCCTGTTTCATCCATCATCAGCCCCTGGCAACCACCATTCTACTGTCTGCTTTTATGAGTTTGACTATTTCACTTTCCACATGCAATGAGGTCACACAGTATTTGTCGTTTCATGTCTGGCTTATTTTACTGGAGGGGAGAGCAGAAATTTTATAGATGGTTTCAGAAACATATTGTGTTCTTAACATTGTCATCCAAGTTTATGCATATTGTTGCAAATGACAAGATTCTCTTCTGTTTAAAGGCCACATGATATTCCATTACGTATGTACATACATAATGTTTCATCAAATATATATATTATGTATTCATATGTGTATGTATATACACACATACACAGTCATGCATCATTTAATGATGGGGATCATTTTGAGAGGCGTGTCCTTAGAAGATTTCATCCTTTTGCGAACATCACAGAGTGGACCTACGCAAACCTAGATGGTATAGCACACTATACACCTAGGCTACAAATCTGTACAGTGTGATGCTTTACTGAATGCTGTAGGCAATTGTAACACAATGGTAAATATCTGCGTGTCTGAATGTATCGAAACATTTTAAAAATACAGTAAAAATACACTACAAAAGATTACAAAATGGTACACTTAGGGAACTTTCCGTTAATGGATCTTTTAGGACTACAAGTTGCTCTGGGTGTGTCAGTGAGTGAGTAAATGTGAAGGCCTAGGACATTAATGCACACTACCATGGAGTTTATAAACACTGTATCCTTAGGCTATGCTAAATTATTATTATTATTATTTTTGAAGTTGGAGTTTCTCTTGTTGCCCAGGCTGGAGTGCAATGGCTCAGTCTCAGCTCACTGCAACCTCTGCCTCCTGGGTTCAAGTGGTTCTCCTGCCTCAGCCTCCAGAGTAGCTGGGATTACAGGCATGCACCACCACGCACAGATAATTTTTGTGTTTTTTAGTAGAGACAGTTTCGCCATGTTGGCCAGACTGGTCTCGAACTCCTGACCTCAGGTGACCAACCCACCTTGGCCTCCCAAAGTACTAGGATTACTGGTGTAAACCATCGAGCCTGGCCAGGCTATGCTAAATTCACAAAAATAAAAATGAAAAAACGTGTGCTATGATGTTACTACAGCAACATCACTAGGTGACACACATGTTTTTAGCTCCATTATAATCTTACGGGAGCACCACTGTATATGTGGTTAGTCACTGACTGAAGTGACGTTATGTGGAGCAGGATTGTATGTGTGTATGGTGTCTGTCTGTGTGTGTGTATATATACATATTGACAGATACATGCACATATGTGAGTATGTTTGTGTTTACCACATTTTCTTCATCTGTTCTCCTGTTAACAGATATTGTTTTCTATATCTTGGATTTTGTGACTAATGCTGGAATGAACATGGAAGTACAGATATATCTATCTTCAAGGTACTGATTTTAATTTCATTGGATAGCTACCCAGCAGAGACATTGCTGGGTCATCTACTACTATTTTTAGGGAGGAGAAGAGTCATACTGCTTTCCATAGTGGCTGTACCAATTTACATTCCTGTCAACAGCATACATGAATTTCCTTTTCTCCATCTCCTTGCCTGCAATTATCTTCTGTCTTTCTGATAATAGCCATTTTAATGGTTGTGAGTGGTATCTTATTGTGGTTTTGGTGTGCTTGTCCCCGATGATGAGTGATGTTGAGCAACTTTTATGCCTGTTGGTCATTCGTATATATACATATATTTTTTTTGAGATGGAGTCTCACTCTGTCGCCCAGGCTGGACTGCAGTGGCATGGTCTAGGCTCACTGCAACTTCTGACTCCTGGCTTGAAGCGATTCTCCTGCCTCAGCCTCCCAAGTAGCTGGGATTACAGGTGCCTGCCACTACCCCCAGCTAATTTTTTGTATTTTTAGTAGAGACAGGGTATCACCATGTTGACCAGGCTGGTTTCAAACTCCTGACCTCGTGATTCACCCACCATACATCTTTTCAGAAATGTTTATTTAGGTCCTTTGCTCACTTTTTATTTTTTATTTTTTTGTCATTAAGTTGTTTGAGTTTATTATATATTTGGATATTAACTCTACCAAATGTATAGTTTGTGAATATTTTTTCCTCTCCAAAGATTACATTCTCAATCTGTTGATTGTTTCCTTTGCTGTACTGAAGCATTTTAGTTTGACGCAATCCTACTTGTCTGTTTTACTTTTTTAGTCTGTGCTTTAGATGTGACATCCAAAATATCTTTACCCAGACCAAAATGAAGAAGACTTTTCTCTGTTTTCTTATAGTTACTTTGTTTCAGTCTTACATTTAATAGTTAATCCATTTGAACTTATTTTTGTATATGATGTTTAATAACGATCCAATTTCATTTTTCTGCATGTGGATATCCGATTTTCCTAACACCATTTGTTGAAGAGACTGTCCTTTTCCCACTGTGTGTTTGTGGAAACTTTGATGAAGACTGGTTGACAGTAAATGTGTCGATTTATTCCTGGGCTCCGTGTTCTTACTACTGGTCTACCTGTCTGTTTTTATGCCATTGCTAACCACTTTAATAGCTCTAGCATTTTAACATATTGTAAAATCAGAAAGTGTGATGCTTCCAGATTTGTTCTTCTTACTTGAGATTGCTTCGGCTATCTGAATCTTTTGTGGTCCCTTTTGCATTTTAGGAATTTTTTTAACTGATTCTGTAAAAAGTGCATTGGGAGCACTGTCATGATGGGTGTGCTGAACACCACTCAGCCCTGTCGGACCGGCTGTATGTGGGAGTCCACAGGAACAAAGCAGCTACAGCCGGTCTGCTAAAATGGAAGAGGCTAAGAATGTGGTACACAAAGATTCTTGATGTTCTTGAGTAAATCCCTAAAAATGCAGCATAGAGAAAGTATACAGAACAGATTATAAAGGAGAAGCTGGCTATGGGTAAAGTGAAACCAGATGTTAAGAAATTAGAAGATCAGCTTCAAGGTGGTCAAGTACAAGAGGTGATTCTTCACACTGCAAATGAACTACGGCTGGCGAGAAACATGAGGCAGTGGAAACCATGGGAGCGCTTAGTGGAAGAGCCTCCCCCCGATCAGTGGAAATAACCAATATAATTATTAAATGACTTTGGTGGGTTGACGGGAAACTGATGTAATTCAATAGATGGTTATATTAAGAGTGTGTCCATATTATTGACATTTTATAATCAAGAAAAATGATATAGAAAATATTGGGGAGGCTTGCTAAAATTAGTGATTATGGTAACACAGTCTTGTGGATTAATTTTTGATTTGTAGAGTATTCACATAAATTATTACAAAGCTGATATTTCTTTGAACAGAGAGGTCTGGGGAAGATTTGATAATTAACTTACAGGTCTTCAGTGCAGAAGCCATTTTCAAAAAGTAAATTTTCTTTAGTAGAATCTTCACTACATCATTTAATTTTTTATTATCCTGAAGAAGAAAAGGCCCTTAAATACTATTGCCTAAACAAATGTATAGGTCACTGTTTGAAGTAAATAGTAAGAGTGCATATTTTCAAATGTGATAGAATAGCTCAAGTCTCTGAAAATTTGAAATTATAGTTAACCTTCTTGGCTGTGACATTATGTATGGTAATAAATATATAATTATGTACTGATTTCAAAATTCATAATAAATGTCCTTTTATTTTTACTCATTATTTGAATTATTTCATTTATTCTATTTTCAGTCACAATTTTATGATATTTAGTTATTAATATATTATATTTGAAAGCTATCAAGTTAGACAGAATACATTATAGGGGTGAAGAAATTGATTTGGTACTTGAAAGAAAGATTTCTTATTGCATAGAAGTAGTTGGAGGAAAAATTTTTCCCTTTGTCATGTTTATGAAAGCCCATGGCCTGTGGCCTTTAATTTTCTAAATCAACTCAACTACATCAGGATAGAGGTAAAATTCCTGTGAAAGAAGAGACAGTATGAGTTCCTGAAGTTTTGTATGGCATATGGATAGGCCTATATTCAAAACACCTTAGTCATATGGCTACTGATTCAAAGTGGAATCACTAAGTAATTTGTACTACATTTCTAACATGGGTTTAGGTGAGTATCAAAACAAGACAAATGCTACTCAAGGAAAGACGATGGAAAGCTGAAGGATAAACAAAAATAAAATTACTTGACACGTAAAAAATGCATTGGAATTTTGACATTGCATTAAATCTGTAGATCACTGTTGTAAGCACTGGTAGACACCCATGTTCGAGGATTAAAGATATAATATTATTAAAACATCCATGTATTTTTAAACTTGAAAATCCTAAAATGTAAATTGTCTCATATTACTGGAAAATTCAGGTGTATGTATGACAGCCTTCGGGCAAAGTTATCCTGGGGAGGCAGTAGTTAAAGGTGTCATCAGATCTGCCTTCCGTCTGGGACCTTCATATTTATAACGTTTCTTCAGCTTGTTAGTAAAGAAAGCTTCAGGGACTTCCAGCTTTATCTCTACACCTTGTTATGGCAAAGGAAAAGAGCATATTAAAAATAATCTTAATTTCAAAAAATTCCTATGTGTTGGTTACAGACCAATATTATCAACCACAAGAAGATGTTACAAATGTTACAGACCTATTGGGAAACAATGTGTGTGTCTGTAGGGCAAACCCCTTACTTAGACACTGCAGTGAGCTTTCTGTATCCTATATTCTCCTCTTTCTGGGTTCACAGGAAATTGTATTTCCAAGTCTTTCTTGTACTTAAGTAAGACTATGTGATTATCCTTTTGCCTATTTAATGATGAATAGCTGTGGCAATGTTGCTGCATTCAAGACAAAACGGATGATTAGACAAAGGTACTTCATTTAGTCCTTTATGTTTTCATAATACAGTCTAAAAATGATGAAAGTATGAAGAAGTCATATACCTTGTAAGACAAAAGATGAGTTTTACTGTCTTCAGAATTATGAAATCAAGGTCAGCTCAAATAAGAGGAAAAGAAAATAAATAATTCCCCAACCTGAAAGAGCCACAGTGAAATAATAAATCTTCAGAGCTTTTCTCCTGGTGCTGACATGTGCCACAAAGCAATGGGGCACATCAGTCAATGTGCTCATTTTATCAGAGCCAATAAATGTTTACTCTTTTTAAAAAAAATTTAATTACATTGGTGTGCACATAAAACACATAGACATAGGTGCATGCACACATAAAAATTATCTATCACTTGATATTTTCTTTTCTGAATTTTTGTAGTTTCTATTACGATTTTATATCTCCTTTATATGAAAACCATATAAAATTGGAAAAAAATCTTCTGATTTTTATAATGTTTTAAATTTCACATAGAAATTGAATTAGAGTTAAAAATCGCAGTTAAAAATGCAAATTAAATAAGAAAATGTGATCAGAATGCCATTTACCTCTCATTGTGTAAACTGCCAACATTTTGACAATACACAAATATTGTAAATATCCCTTACTAATCATTTCAGAGTTTATATACTGAATTTTAATAGTTTTGTAATTTTACAGAGAGGTGTTTGCTTTGCATTCTCTGCTAATCTAGGGAAAGGAAGAGATATCATAGTGGACATCAGGAAATACAGACTTACCTCAAGAGTTAGAATTCAGGTCTAACACTGTATCTCTAAGGACAGCTACACTGATAAAGAAAGACTGAAGATTTTGTTCATTTTTTCTAGATATTACATAAAATTTGGCACTTTAGAGATTTTTTCCCAGTTGCATTTTCAGGTCCTTTTTATGATTATTATGATATTGTTATGCTATTGATTTTTGTATAACTAATTTGTATTCAGCTGCATTTTATTTTTTAATTCTACTTGTTTATTTTTATTATTCTTTATATCTGTTTTCTAAATACAAAATTATTTTTTAAGTTAATATTTTATAGTTTATGTAGTTGTAAATCATCTTTTAGTTCAAACATTTAAAACGAATAGGTCATTAAATTACAGTTAGTGGACTTTGCTGTACCAACATAAGATGTATTTTATTTACATATGGCTATATTCCATCTCAAATTAGATATTATGTTAGAGATGGCGTCACCAGATGTCTTGATCAAGATTCCAAAGCATGTCTGGCAACCCTTGAACATTTCAGGGCACGGCTGCTTGCTGCCTCTCCGGGTGCTCTGCTGAGAACAGTGGCTCAGTTGGAGTTGAAATGGACAATCTACAGGAAATATTTGAGCCACCATCTCCCCACATGCTCCAGCTGTCCCTATAAAAGGCAGGATTTTAGAACAGAGATCACAGTACAAAAGAGAAGAGAGAAACCGAGGCCCGGAGAAGGATCTTCAACTTGGTGCCCACTCACTGGGATGCCCATAAGAATTCACGTTGGGGCCGTCTGCAGTTCTGAAGAGGTAAGTCGTCTGGGGGGATCCAGCCTCCTTCAGCATCTCTGGCTTTGGCCTGTTAGCCTAGAGCCTTCAGTGTATGGTATGTTTGGAGAGAAAGGTCAGTATCTCTTTTCTGTGCAATTCTACGGGTATTAATTGGCTTGAACCCGGGAGGCGGAGGTTGCAGCGAGCCGAGATTGCGCCATTGCACTCCAGCTTGAGCAACAAGAGAGAAACTCCATCTAAAAAAAGAAAGAAATTTTTGGAATAATTTTCAGTATTCTTGTGGATACCAGAATACTGATCACTACAAGTACTTCTCTAAAATAATTGCAAAAGGTACATTTCTTCTGGTTGCAAAGGAGTATGGTGACTGAATTTAACTTTCTGGCTCAAAACAAGAAGAAAAACAAAAACAAACAAATGAAAAACTAATTTGTAGGCATTGGATAACAGGTAGTGCAAGACACTGATCCCAGAGACAGGAACAAGTAAACCCTGTAATTATCCCAATTATTAGGAGGTTACGTAGGCTGCAGCACAGAACGGAATGGCTTATGGTTTTACTGAGTGGAGGACATGCAGCTTAGATAAGCCAAGATAACGATTAGCTGTGAGAAAAATACGAGTGGAGGGAGCCACACAGAAGCATTTTGTTGACACTTGAAGAGGCGCCCCCTGGAGTCTGAGATCCAATCTGCAAACCATCTGAGGCCAGACAGGGGTGCCTAGAAAGAAGTGTGCAGAATTATACTCGGAAGGCATGCAGTCATACAGGCTTTGGATTCGATTTTACTCCAATTAGACAGAAATGTAAATGCCTTTTAATAATTGGGAAATCAAATAGAGTCCTCAGAAAGCTCTTCCCTTGGTACAGGTTGAGTATCCCTTATCTGAAACACTTGGGACCACAGTGTTTGGGATTTTCGGTATTTTTTCAAATTTTATGTGTGTATGTGTGTGTGTGTGTGTGTGTGTGTGTGTGTGTATCTATCTCAAATTTTATGTGTGTGTGTACATATATATACACATATATATGCATATATACATAATTTATGTGTGTGTATATATATATGCATATACACACATATACACACACATAAAATTTGAAAAACAAAAATAAATAATTATATATAGAGAGAGAGCTATCCTGGAGATGAGATCCAAGTCTAAACACAAAATTTATTTATGTCTCATATACACCTTATACACATAGCCTGAAGCTAATTTCATACAATATTTTTTACAATATTGTAATTTTATACACTATTTTAATAGTTCTGTGCATGAAAAAAAGTTTGTGTACATTGAACAGAAAGCCAAGGTGTCACTATCTCAGCAACTTATGCGACGATCTGTGAATGTTTGCCAAAGCTATCATTCCTGATTCTGAATTCGTATGCTACTGATATGCAATTATTCTCTCTCTCTCTCTGTCTCTCTCTCTCTCTCACTCTGTCTCTCTCTCTCTCTCTGTTCTTCTCTCTCGCCCCCTCTGTCTCTCTGTGAGACAGGGTCTTCCTCTGTCGACCAGACAGGAATGGAGTGGTACAATCACTTCTCACCGAAGCTTTAATTTCCCAGGCTCAAGCAATCCTCCTGCCTCAGCCTCTTGAGTAACCAGAACTACATGCACGCAGCACCATGGTGGATTACTACTTTTCTCAGATCTCGCTATGTTACCCAAGCTAGTCTCGAACTCCTGAGCTCAAGTGATCCTCCTGCCTTGGCCTCTCAAAGTGCTGGAATTAGAGGCATAGGCCACCATACCTGGCCCAAATATTTTCTTTTACTTATTCACATAAAAATACTTAACAATTAAAAAACATGACATATTATTAATACAATGAAAATAAATAACGGGTTCAGAGTAACTTGTGGTGTCATGTGGCACTCAGAAACGTTCAGATCTGGAGCATTTAGAATTTCAGATTTTCAGATTAGGGATGCTCACGCTGTAGGGGGGTGAATTTTCATCAGACTAAAATATAATTTAAACTCACATTAACAAACTTTAAAAGCAAGGACTGAGAAAGCAAACTTATTCTAAGTAACAAAACTGTGTTTCAGAACACACTAGAGAATATATATGGGGATATAAAAATATCCATCATCCCACAATACAAGATTTAAAATGTCTATCATCCAATTCAAAATTGCCAGTCATGAAAATCAGAAAAAAAAATAGCACCTATCCAGGATGCTAATAAATCGATAGAACCAAATTTAAAAATGATGAAAGTGGCATAACTGGGCGCCTTACTCAGTTTGGGCTGTTATGACAAAATGCTTTAGACTGTGTGATTTATAAACAGCACAAATTTATTGCTCACAGTTCTGGAAACTGGGAAGTTCAAGATCAAGGCACCAACAGATTCAGTGTTCAGTGAGGGCTCCTCCTCTGTTTCAAAGATAGCACCTTCCATCTGTGTTTTCACATAGCAGAAGGGTGAGAACAACACCCCTCATGTTCCCTCAGCCTCTTTAATAAGGTCACTCATTCAGTTCATGAGGAAAGAGCCTGGTGATCCAATCACCTCCCAAAGGCCTAACTACCTCTTACTACCATCAGCTCAGGGGTTAGCTTTCAAAGTAAAATAGCATACTGTAAGCAAGACATCATAGGATCTGCAGGTGAACAAATCATAGTTTTGGTTTTTGTTTTTGAGGCAGAGTCCTATGCTGTCACCCAGGCTGGAGTGCAATGGCACAGTCTTGGCTCACTGCAACTTCTGCTTCCCAAGTTCAAGTGATTCTCCCGCCTAAGCCTTCTGAGTACCTGGGATTAGAGGCATGTGCCACCATTCCCTGCTAATTTTTGTATTTTTAGTAGAGATGAGGTTTCATCACATTGTCCAGGCTGGTCTTGCACTCCTGACCTAGTGATCTGTCCACCTCAGCCTCCCAAAGTGCTGGGACTACAGGCGTGAGCCACCATGCCTGGCCCAAATAATAGTTTTTATCCCCTAAGAACTTTCCATCTGGAAGAACAAACGGGAATGTACATCACTATCATCTATGGCAAATTGTGATGAGTTTTCTGATTTTCTATTGATCGGGGTTGTGTTTATTGCAAGTGATGGGAAAAATTCCACAAGCATTCCATAAAGAGAGGAGATAGTTCTCTCATGCAAAATTCTAGAGAATGCTGGCATTCATTCAGAAGCTCAATGGAGTCAGAGTATGGCTATGCAATTCTTTCTATTTGTTCCTCATGGTTTTTAAGATATGTGCTGCCTCTCCAGCCGTTACAACCTCATTCCATGCAAAACAAGGATAATAGGGAAGAGAAATACCAATTAGGTCTCCCAGGTATCGGTGTCACAAAAGCTCTCCAGGAAGCCCCGTCTCCACTGGAGATGTATGCTTAGTAATTATTTGTCAAAATTGCTTCAAATGGACAGTTACTACTGCAAAGAAAGCTGAAGGGAAAAAAAAGATTCTTGCTTTTCCGTGGGGGATGGGGCAGGGACAGGGTCTCACTCTGTCACCCAGACTGGAGTACAGTGTCAGGATTTCAGTTCACTGCAGCTTCGATCTCTCAGGCTCAAGCAGTCCTTCCTCCTTAGCCTCTTGAGTAGCTGGGACTACAGGTATGCACCATCACACCCAGCTAATTTTTGTATTTTTTGTAGAGACAAGGTTTCACCATGGTGCCCAGGCTGGTCTCGAACTCCTAGCTTCAAGTTATCTGCCTTGTCCAGGCCTCTCAAGGTGCTGGGAGTACAGGGGAGAGCTACTACAACCAGCCAGATTCCTGCTTTTTAACAGAATATGAGTTACTCACCTTAATAAAGAAAAGAAGAATGAGTATAGCATATAATGTTAACAGAGTTTATCATACGCCTGTTGAAATGTGTGCTGTAAAAATCTTGTAAGTGAGGGAGAAATGAATTTCATTTGTGTAGGATCAATTGACAAGAAATTCCTAATGTGAGTTGCAGAGACTTTTCACATCTCTGGGGTTTCAGTGTTTCATTTAGACTTCTAAATATTGAAGCACATTATATAGGGGAAAGGAGAAAACAGAATTGTCTTCATTTTCTCAGAGACATTTATGTTGAATAAAGTTGTTCATCTTCTGGACACAACAAAGATAACTCCTGGGATTTAGGCCCTCCTCAGTAGCCCAAGAAATAGAAAGTTATTTTCAGCCAAAGAACCCCAGCTATCACAAGGATCACTTTTTATGTTTCCCCAAATACCGGCATTTCAAATGGACCTTATTATGACTAAACCTGATGTTCTGAAATCAGTATTACCCTTCAATTTCAAGGTAGGTGATTTGCTTTACATGGCATTTATTACAGAATTGTATTTACAGTGAGTTTGAGTATTTAAATGTGAGTCTGCTGCAGTCTTATTAATTCATTATTAATCATTCATTCAAATATCTATTGCTCACTGATGGGGTTCCAAACTCTGGGCTAGACAGTGAAAGATTTCCTCCTGGGGCATGCACTGCATTGGAGGATACTGATACTAACTAATAACACTAACAAATGTAAATCATGAAAAAACAAGTCCTAAGAGCTCATTATAAAGCAAGCAAAAGTATAGCAGGAATGTTCCCAACACAAAGAAATGATAAATGCTTGAGGGGATGGAGACCCCATTTACCCTAATGTGATTATTATACATTGTATGCCTTACCAAAATATCTCATACACCCCACAAATACATATGCCTATATTTACTGATAAAAATTTAAAATTAAAAAAATTTCTTTAAAATTCATGATGAAAGAATGTGTCCTTGTTAAGGAAGTTGGGGAATTCTTCCAAGAGAAACTGATTATTGATCTCACTACAATGAATCGAAAAGTAGAAAATAAGAAGATGCAGATGGAAGAAACAGGAGTCCCAGGAAGAGGGGAAAGTGCATCTAAAGGGCTTGCAACCAGAAAGACTGTGGGGAATACCAGGAACTGAAGAAGATCCTTGTGGCAGTGATGCAGGACACGTGGGCCTCAAAACTGGGGCTTAGCCTGGGAGGGTTCTTGGTTTTGCCCAGGAAATAATTCAAGGGTAAGCTAATGGTGTTAAACAGCAATCATATATTGAATGGTACTGTTTCTTGTGGAGCAGGGCTAACTCATAGTCAATGTGCCCACAGTCAGCAGCCTATAGGCTATTGGCAACTGTAAACTTCTACCCAAGTTTACCCACTTTCAATTACATGCAAAGTAAGGGGTGGTTAATGCAAATTGAAGGTGGGTTATTTCAAACTTTCTAGAAAAGGGGTGGTAACTTCCAGGTCACTGTCATGGAAAGGGGTGGTGACTACCTGGTTGTTGCCATGGCATTTGTAAACTGTCATAGCTCTGTTGGGAGTGTCTTATGCTAATGTACCGTGATAGCAGCTAGGGATTGTTTTCAGCACCATCTGCTGGTTTTAGCCAGTTTCTTCACTTCATCCCATCTGAACCAGATCCTGTTTTGGTCAGCAGAGTTGTGACCAGAAAAGAAGTCCTGCCAGTCTCTTACCTCAGTTGGAGCTGGAAGATGAGATATCACACAGAAGGAGGAGGGTGGACAGAGAAGTGAATGTCTAAGGATGCCATAGTTTGAAGGAAGACACCAAGATTTCTTTTAAACAGGGGCATCACCATCTGATTTGTGGTTAAAGCATCATTTTGGCTGTAGGAGGGAGACTAGGTTAGTATGAAGGAAGTGGTTGGAAATGCCTGACATAACACCTGCTGTATACATCGCTGCTGAGCAAAATAATTAACAGTATCAGCAGTGATGACAGGAGCACCAGTAACAGCAAACACTGAGAGTTCCTTTATGCAAAGCTGCATGCTAAGTGTTTTGCCTGCACTCTCTAATTTATTCCTTACAGTCACTCTAAGTGGAGAGAAACATTAGTATCTCTATTGTACAGAAGAGGAAAACTGAGGCTCAGAGAAATAGAGGTTTGTCCTGGTCATACAGCTTGCAAGCATCAGTGGTAGAGCACAAAACAAGACAGTCTGACTTCACAGTGTCTACCCTTAACCATGAAGAACAGCTGCTGCTCAAACGGGTATGGACATCCTCAAGTCATTTTTTGAAAGAGGGGTTTGTATAAAATGCCATTGAATATATGATTGGGCTCAAATAAAATGGATAAGTATAAAACTATGCATCTATGAGATATAGATAGGATTAAGACTCATAAACTCATATGCTTGCTAGGTCCATACTGATAGAAATAAGCTGGTCAGACCAAGGGAGTGGAAAGGACTACAGACACTACAGATTTCATACCCTATAGATGCAGAAGCTGTCTTTTTTTCTCCCTGTTTGTAGCTAGGCACATGCACAGTCTGGGAACTGCCAGATACCATAGTTTTTCCAAGAGATACCAGGTATATGGCACTGAGTGAATGCATCCAGATTTTGAATTCACATAAGGAACTATTGTTTTTAACATTGTCCAAGACAGCACTAAATGGGCAAAGCAGAGAAGCAGCAGGCCATTAGATAAAATGCTGATTGCAGAGGGCAGTTAAAAGTTTCAGATTTAGTTTTTGGTTTGGGATTGGAGCTGCATGGAACTGTTTCGGAGGAGTGGTCTGTATGCTGTGAGCACTGCCCAGCAGGCTACTGGCTTCTGGTTCTGAGTGTTTTCAGCAATCCTAACTCAAGGCCGTAGGGACTAGCTCTTGCTATATTGGACAGACTTCAAGTCTGAGCCTAGAGGCATGGAAGAACAAACTTGCTTAATCCATCATAAGGCACAAAGAACAAAGCCTCCAGGCATATTAAGGCCATTATTAATCTAAGACAGATGGGTGTCTTTCCACCCACCACTGAAGTATTAGCCTCCGTAAGGTATCTAAACCAGAGCCTTGAATTACAAATTGAAGAAGAGCAATAATAGGGGAAAAGTAAATACAAGTTAGCATACAACTTTCTGAGTTATACTTGAGTCCATTTTCACTTGCTGCTGGGTGAACATTATTTCTCATTAAACTGATCCGAGTTGCCTGCTGCCATCCGTGTAAGACTTGACTTGCTGCTCCTTGCCTTCTGCCATGATTGTAAAGCCTCCCCAGACATGTGGAACTGCAAGTCCAATAAACCTCTTTGTTTTGTAAATTGCCCAGTCTCAGGTATGTCTTTATCAGCAGTATGAAAATGGACTAATACAGGAGGCAAATTTGGGGTGGGGAAATGACTGTTAACATGTATAAAATTTGTTTTGGAGTTAATGAAAATGTTTGAAAATTGCTTGTGGTGATAACTCTGTGAAAATACTGAAAAAAAAACTGAATTGTATACTTGAAGTGGGTGAATTGTATAATGTGAATAACATCACAATAAAAAGATATGATAACATAGCATCTAGCCAAATAAGTGCAATGTTTAAACCATTATCAAATAATAATTTAGAAGGCCGTGTATTAAACTCAAATTATTTTTCTATACATACTAATGGCTTTATGTTTTTTAGTACAAATAAAAGATTTTAGAAGATGACACAAAAGACATGTGCTTTTGTTCCTGGGGTGGTATTTGTTCACCATCATCCAAACCCCTTAACTCATCGATGAGGAAACTCTGATATTTTCCAGAAAAAAATGATACTAAATATGCAGAGACTCTTTAAAATAGGTGATGAGGAGATGGCATATCGTTCTGTTTTACAAATTTAATTATTGGTAAAACCTGGAACAAAACTTATCTAAATTAAGTGTTTGCAAATCACAACTGGAAAAAAATAATATTGTCAACATTACTGTCAAACAAGATTGGTTTGTTTACTTTTTGATTACTTTTTTGAAAATAAAAATTTTTTGCGTGATTACAAGAAATAATTGTAATTAGGGTTTGGAAGAACAAGGAGAACTGAATTTAAAACGCTCATATTTTATTAATCACACACATTTTTTATAAGGAGGTTATTTTTACTGGCTCAGGCTAATAGAAAAACATTATTTGACACAATTGTGAAAACAATTGGCCCATATTAATGCCGTTTTTCAAAACTATCGTCTGGCATGGGCTTAGATTAGCTAAATTCACATGGGTATTTTCTTAATTTTTTAATCGTAGACCATTTGCAAGGTAGTTCCAACAGGCTAGCAGTTCACATGCAGCTGTAGAGTGTTATTAGCTCCGGCGTAATAATCCCTAATTTCCAGTATGATGCTCTGAGTTGGAGTAAAACAAAGAGCCACATCTGTGGGCACCGTCCAGATGCTTTCCCCGGGAATGTGTTACCACACGGAAGCTCCTATCTTCTGAGCAAAATCACAGGAAGAAAGACATCCTGCCTGAAGATTAGAAGAGCAAGACTGAATGCTCGGCGGACTGGAGTTTTTTAGTTATCCTTGATCTCTCCATGGCATATGACTTCACAGACACAGAACAACAGAGAAATAAAGCAACTCACACAGTGGTGGCGGGGAGCCCTAACTGCAGCACGAGAAGCACTGCATCTGGCTTTAACTAGGAGCAGCTAAATCAAGATTCAGCCTATGATAACCAGACTCAAGCTCATTATCTTTCCACCATACACTGCTGTATCTGTGTTTATTGATGGTAAGTAGAGTTTTCTAGGTGTCGCGGAGAGAAATAATTAGGAAAGTGTTGATTTTAGAAATTGCTTTATTGACAGAATTAAGCCCAGGGCTTTCAAGGAGGAGGAGGTAACATGAGATTTTGTTTTAAACTCCAGCTAACATAAATCCATATTAAATACTATAAATATAATTTTAAAGTTATGGTTTTATGAAAAAAGAAGCCGGCTATTGGCTGTCGTGGTGCAGTGGCTCATGTTGCATTCAAGAGCCCAGGCTCCTTCTGTCTGTCTTCACCAGCTTCAGTAGTTGACTCCTGTTGTGCAGGTATGAAATAGGTGCTCTATCCCCACACTTTACATCTATATTTCAAGGAGGTAAAAAGAGGATAGTACCAATAGCCTTATTCTCATAAACCTTTGCTTTCAATTTGAATAGAGCTGCTTTCCCTAAAAATGTTCATAAGTGGCTTTAATTGGGTCACATGATGCTTAGTTGCAAGAGAATCTGCAAAGTATTTTTGCTTCTCAGTCTGTGTAGTAAAGAAAGATAAAGAAGGAGGCTGGGTGCGATGGCTCCCACCTGTAATCCAGCATTTTGGGAGGCTGAGGAGGGCAGATCACAAAGTCAAGAGATCGAGACCATCCTGGCCAACATGGTGAAACCCAGTCGCTACTAAAAATACAAAAATTAGGTGGGTATGGTGGTGCACTCCTGTAGTCGCAGCTACTCGGGGGGCTGAGGGAGAAGAATCAGTTGAACCTGTGAGGCAGAGGTTGCAGTGGACTGGGATCGTGCCACTGTACTGCAGCCTCGTGATAGAGCAAGATTCCGTCTCAAAAATAAAAAAGGAGAAGCAGGAGGATGGTGTTAGGGTGACCAGTTTAAAGTGTCCATCATAAGATATTGAGTCTTATAGTAAATAAGGTATTAATGGTTCACCAGAGAAACAGAACCAATATGATGGATGGATGGATGGATGGATAGATAGATAGATAGATAGATAGACAGATAGATAGAATATATAGATACAGATGTATAGATTTAAGAGGATATTTTTAAATGGAAATTCATTCACGCAGCTATATATTGAGAAATCCTGGAATGCATTATCTGCAAGCTGAAAAACCAGGAAATCAGTGGTATGATTTAGTCTGAGTCTGAAGGCTGGAGAAGCAGGGCAGGGTGTAACTCTCAGTCTAAGTCCAAAGGACTGAGAACTGGGCCACTGCTATAAAGCCGTAGTAGGAAGTCCCAATAACCATACTTCCAATGTCGTAGGGCAGGATAAAACAGATATCCCAGTTCAAGAAGGAAAAGTGAAAAGTCACCCTTTCTCAGCCTTTTTGTTCTATTCAGGCTGTCAACAGATCAGATAATGTCCACTGACAGTGGTGAAGATAGATCTATTAGGTTGTTCTGTGCATGAAAAGCACAAGGGGAGAAGAAAAGGCACACACACAATATCTTTAAGTGTAAATAAGGTTTATCCCACGTAAATGGCAATGCAGATATAATAAGCAAACGATTTAATAAGGAAATTGCAATGGGAAAGGGAGAAGGGAAAAGATATATATATATCTATTTACACTCATTAGACTATGGAGAATTCACCACTAGACTAGGAAGTAACAGCTTGGGCTCCAGAGTTGGACACTCCTCTGTGCACAGATGAGGAGAGCTCTCATGGAGCTTCAGTGCAGTCTGGGACCCCAGCTCTTTATGTAAGGAGTTGTTTGGCATGAGGTCAAGTCACCAGGGCCCTTCATGAAAGGGCTCAAAGAACACAAAAACGTCAACCTCTTTTTGCAATTGTCTGTTGTTTTTCAATAACTAACATATAGGAATAGATTGAAATATAGATTTCTCTGAAACAGTACTCAATGAACGCCTCAAGGGACTCACACAACCTGGTGACTGGTGAATTCCCATAATACATACCCTTTTAAATCTAGGCATCTATATAGATTGGTGACTATTGTTTGTTTTCATGTTCAATTGAACTCAAATTTAGTATCTAACTTGCCCTCCACATAGGTGCCAATCACAATCCCAAAAGATACAGTCTCCAACACCATCATCCCAAATGTTGAAATCCTAAAAAGCCAGAATGCCTTAAAATCAAAATCCTTAAAGTCTAACTTCCTCAATTCTAAAACCCTGAAAATTACTTACACAAATGTGTATGAATAGGGTTCACCTTCTCATAACTGCTTACTCTTGCAACTATCCTTAGTATGTCTGAGTGTTTATGCTTGCAAAAATATGTGTGATATCGTGGCCTATTTTATTGTGTAAAGTTGCCTGTGCAGTGTTCTGTCATGGTTTAATATGTTTCTTAAACAAATCCAATTTTTAAAATGTAAATAAATGCCTTTTTAATAATTTTTAAATTATTTTCCCATACTTATGTTGTCAGAATTTTAATACTTCCAGATCACGGTTTTCGGAATTTTAGACTTAAGAAGATTTGCTCTTTTGAGATCTCAACATTCTTGTTTATGGTGGTTGAGACCATATGTCTTTCATGCTTATGGGCTAAAACTTTACCAGCTATCTGGACATCCCTTAACCCAGTCAAGTTGACACATAAAACTAACCATTATAATAAGGAATGCTCCTAGAACCTCAACAGAATAAACACAAATTCCTAGATTGTATTTTCAATGTATTTTATTTTATCTATCTTAAAAATTATCGTGAATACTGATTACATGATTTTGACCTTTTTTTTTACAGACATATCATTAACAGAAAGCCTAATGATGGATTCAGTAGGCACTCATTCAGTAAAGTAAGTATATATTGGGTAGGGAGACAGCCATCAGAAGATGGAGCTGATGAATTACTGCTAAATATGAGTTTGCTGTCCAAAGAGAAATAGAGAAAAGAAGAACAGTATAAATTATTAGATTTGTGGCACTTCAGCTCCACTAAATAATGAATAATCTGTAGACAGCTAATAAAGCTGATACTGACATAAGGTTTTGCTATCCAATGGAAACCTGTGATGTACAGAGTTTAAATTAAGTCTGTTTTCTGAGAGAGGCTGCCATTCTTTTTGACATGACTGGGTGCTTCCTCCATGTGTGAACTGTGTATTTCACATATCAATGAAAGTAGACAACAACGTGTAAGCTTTCCGATTGCATCTGCAGGACAACAACATATCCTTGTTCTATGTAGGTATTTTTGTGCTCAGTACCGTGGCTAAAAGGGATAACCATTAAGACAGATTGAGTGTAAAGATCAAATGAGCTGTAAAGTCCTGCAAAAACATCTTGGAAGCAGTTATTATGCTAAAAGAAGACCTTGTACTCAGCTTGGCAGGAAATCGGGGTCAGCTGGGTTGCAACCTGAAGTGGTATGTTTTCAACGCCAATGCATCAAGCCCTTTTGAAGGGCTCCTTTGACTCATCACTGCTGTCTTAATCTTCCATGGTCTAGCAGAAAAGGATATTTCCATCAAAAAAGAGGTGTGACCTTGGAACATGTTAGAGACAAAGTCTTTTACTTCCGCAATGGTTTAGCTCCTAACTTCTTGGTGGTCTATGTAGTCATACCTTTGCTCACATTATTTCTTCTGGCTAGAAATCCCTCCCTCCCAACTTCCACTGTTGAGAAGCTTTAAACAGAAGTACAGAACTGGCTCTGGAATAAACAGAAGACACAGGTTAGAAGGACGTGATCCAAATGCTCAGATATCGCCAAGGAAAAAGTTGTCATTTTTATTCATTTTGGTCAGAACACTAAAAATAAAATATAAAGGCTCATATATATATTTTTGCCTCCATTAATCTCACTTCTTTTTTCTGTTTAACACAAGGTTGGCATCCCTAATGTGTCCTTATGTAATGACTTCAGTCGATCTGCAGAGATCAAGCTTCACACACAGTAAGTCATGTCTCCTCCATTTCTAAAACCCAGGCTATGAAAGGACACAAAGACCTCAGTAAACTCCATTCTTCCCTGTCTCAACAAAAATGGCACATTCCCTTTAATTTCTTTGTTTTTGGAAGTAGAACTTCTCCACAGGAGGCTTTTAAAGATGGGAAAATGCTCTCAGATGCAAGGACATGTTAAATCAGCACTGGCATTCTGCTTGCATTCCAGTCCCATTTTTCTGTGGTCTAGAAGGAAGCCTGTGTCTATCATTATTAAAAACACCAAGAGAAATTACAGTCAGGAAGGGCTGTTGCTAAAGGCTTCCCCGCAGCTCCTCCCCACCCACACTGGCCCACTCCTGAGATATTCCTGCAACTCATTTTGGTTTTACATGCACACACATGCACGTTTTTCAATATTTCCTCATTCTGTGCTTGCCCTGACTGCATCGCATTCTGTAAACAGACCGGACCCATGCTCCCTCCCAGCGCTTTACCGACAATACTGTGGGGCTTGTTATTGCTTCTTTGCTATTGCTCCAGACACAGATAGAGTGCTATGCAAGTATTCTTAGACCTAACCCTCGCACCAAGCCTATGAAGTAAGTTATAACGTCATCCATCCCATTTTAAAGAAGAAGAAACAGACACAGAGATTGAGTCGTTAAGCCATTAAAGTTGAAACGTAAGCCAAGGCAGTCTAGCTCCAGAATTTGCATTCTTAACCATTATACCAGGTATAATTTTTGTTTTCAGAAGTAGCTGCTTATGATGGGAGCAGTATTTGAGGCTAATTTGATGGCATAAAACAATACGTAGAGGTCCTTACCTGGTCGAGGCCTTCCTGTCGGGGACTAGTTCTTGACTGGCATTGAGCTCATTAGGGATTTAACACTATGCTGAGTTTACCAAAGGTGGAGAATAAATGTGTGTAAATGTCTGTGAAGTAAGAAATTACTCAGATGTAGAACAGTATTCAAACTATGTTGAGGGTCCCCTGCAGTAAGACAAATATGCACCATACCCAGTAACTGTGTTGGATAAACTCCAGGTAGGCACATCAGTTTGTGTTTTAAAATGACACTGTGGGCCAGTATCAGTCGAGTGAGACTTTAATAATGTTTCACAAGACTCCCAATGTTTCAGTTTCTTTCCCTTTAGACAACACTCGCTTCCAGGCACTTGAGTTCAATTTTTTTCTTCCAGAGGCAGAGTCTTGCTCTGTCACCCAGGCTGGAGTGCAATGGCGTGATCTCATCTCACTGCAACTTCTACCCCCTGGGTTCCTCGTGCTTCAGCCTCCGAAATAGATGGGATTACAAGCTCGTGCCACCTATATATTTTATAGAGATGGGATTTTGCCATGTTGGCCAGGCTGGTCGTGAACTCCTGACCTCAGGTGATCCACGGTGGCTCATGCCTGTAATCCCAGTACTTCGGGAGGCCAAAAGGTGGGTGGATCACCTGAGGTCAGGAGTTTGAAACCAGCCTGGCCAACATGGTGAAACCCCATCTCAACTGAAAATACAAAAGTTAGCCCAGTGTGGTGGTGCATGCCTGTAATCCCAGCTACTTGAGAGGCTGAGGTAGGAGAATCACCTGAGCTCAGGAGGCAGAGGTTGCAGTGAGCAGAGATTATACCACTACACTCCAGCCTGGGTGACAAAGTGAGACTCCATCTCAAAACAAACAAACAAACAAATAAAATGAAAAAGAAAGAAAGAGACTGGGCAGCACTTCTACTTCTGGTTTTATTCGTATCAGTGGTAAAGAAAACTCATAACAATTCAACATTCGTCAAACATTCTATGCTATAAATTATAAATTACTGTAAGAATCAGCATACAGGCACATTGTGCATTGGGTTTGGTTCTGAATGAGCTCGGATGATCGCCTAGCACAACAAGCTTTAAAATCTTCTTAAGGTGATAAACTCCAATACCTGAGTGAAAAGCAAGCGGTGAAGTGTGAGATGTGGGAAACCACAGGGATCACGCTGAACTTAGAAGCTCCTGCAGGGTTGAAAGGTGTATTCTCAGCTGAGGCTGATTGTTTCCCTGTAGGACTCAGGCCAAGGGTGAGCAAATTTTCTAACAAAAGCAGAGGAGGGCAGAATATTAACGTTTACCTGAGATCCTACTATTACGAAACATTGGTAATTAATTAAAATTAAATTTAAACAGAGCATTTTAAGAGGAAAATAATATAGGGCGGATTTTATCTGAAAACCGCCAGTTTGCAGTCTCTGAACTACATATTGGTAATTCATCAAAAAGCCATGATGTCTTTGAGAGCATATGACATCATCAGTTTGAAGTCTCCCCTTCCACTGGTATAATGTTTCCAACATACTTCGCACTTAACTTTTAGAAATGCTTATGTGGCTAGACCTAGAATTACATGGGGAAATGCAATCTACATTAGAAACCCAAAGTGATATACAGATGCTCCTCAATTTATGATGGGATTATATCTTAATAAACCCATCCTAAATTCGAAAAAAAAAAAAAAAAGAAAATTAAGTAACTCCAGTGAGAAATCAAAGCTACCAGGTGTACTATGTAAAATAATTATGCATGCATTTAAATCTGTTCTGCTCATTCAGCTGATGAAATTGTAAAACGCTATTTTACATTCATAGCTATAAGCAAACCAGGGGTGAAGGGCTTTCTGGAAAGCTTCATATAAAATTACTTGTTTTTCCTATTAATTTCAGTATTAAAATGACCAAGATATTTTTTAAAAGAGATTGCATTTAAATGAAGCTGGTTTAAAGAGTAAGATTTGGAAAATAAGCATGTTTCCTCTAGTCTGGTGTTATTGGAATCCAGATCTGAATTTAATGAATCTAATTATACATATACGTTTCCACTGAGTGTCAATTCACAGCCATTTTTATTACCTTATGTGGAATTTAGGATGGCTGAATAGTCTTTACTATCACAAACAAGTTTGCAAGTCGTGATTTTGGATTTTTTTGTTTTTGTTTTTTCTTCATAATGGAAATGACCTTGTTCTCTGTTATAATCCCTAAGTTCTTAAAGTTGACTTATAAGTGGAAGGAACAGGTATAGGCACATTTGAGAGAATGAATGTCTTTTGGCTGTAAAGTACTGTGAAATAAAGTACCTGGACCTTACATTTTCAGCTTACTTTTTGCTAGTACAAATCTCAATACTTTTCTGGTTAAATAAAAATTTAGATTTTTTTAAATAGACATCTTCATTTTCAACTCTCTCTTGTTTTCTTTTTCTCTGGTTTCCCTCCCACCTCGTTGAAGTAATTGTTGAAACACTACTAAATGTTTAACAAAAATGTCATGAACACCTGTGAGGGGCCTTTCCCATGAATAAAAATGGCCTCATCAAGGCACTGATGGAAGTCCCTGGAGACTGTGGGGCTTATAGTGATCTTTATTTCCTGAAACTGCAACTCCCTGCATCCATGCAAAGGCTTAGGGGCCCAGATTCTGAATTGCAGGCAGCAGAAATGTAAGCCATGAGAAGAGAAGCAGTTTCAACTCTCGAGCTGGCTTTGCAAAAAGACTTGCTATTCTGAGAAAGTGAGGAGGCTATGACTGTTCCCGCATTGATAATCATGACAACTGCTGCTCTTGTTCATGTCTCTCTTTGCTGCTAAGCTGTGGGCTCCTGGAGGACAGGCTCTGTGAGTACTCAGTACATGCTCAACAAACACAACTTTAGGGAATGACTGAGTGCTCCAGAAAACCTCCAAGTTATGGTGGAAACTGAGATACGTTACACACCTGAGTGAGTAGCTGAGCAGGGACTAGAGCCCATGACCCTCTGTTCCACATCCCGTAGTGTGACTAACTATCCTACAGGTTGTCCGAAGTCTAGACAGAGCCAATTTACCAAGACAGGGGAATTACAGTAGAAAAAGAGTTTAATTTATGCATAGCCAGCTGTATGGGGATACTGGAATTTTATTATTACTCAAATCTGTCTCCCAGAAAATGCGGGGGTCAGAGTTTTTAAGGAAAATTTGGTGGGTAAAAGGTTGGAAAGAGGGAAGTAATGGTTGGTTGGGTTGACATGAAATATAAGGAGTTGAAGCTGATCTCCTGTGCTGAGTCAGTTTCTGGGTGGGAGACACAAGACCAGACCAGCCAGTTTATAGATCTGGGCCTTATCAGCTGATCCATCAAGTACAAGGCCTGCAAAATATCTCAAGCACTCAGCTTGGGTTTTACAGTAGTGATGTTATCTCCAGGAGAAATGTGGAAAGGGTCAGAATCTTGTAGCTGCATAACCCCTAAATCATCATTTCTAATCCTTGGTTAATTTGTTAGTCCTGCAAAGACAGCCTCATGCCCAGGCAGGAAGGGGAAAGGGCTGCTATAGTCTTTGTTTTAAAGTTAAACTAGAAACTAAATTTGTCCTAAATTTAGTTTGGCATGTGCCCAGGAATGAACAATGACAGTTTGGAAGTTAGAAGCAAGATGGAGTGAGTTAGCGCTTTCACTGTAATAATTTTCTGTTACAATTTTTTCAAAGGTGGATTTGTAGTGGCCAAGGCCGAGCGCAGGGTCCTCACCTTGTGAAGCCCTTGTCTGGGCCAGGAGAGGAGTCCACACAGGGTCAAAATGTGGTTACTGGCGCCCAAGCCCCAGATGCCCTTGCCCTCACAGAAGCACATTTAGTGCTTAGACAAAGAGCAAGAGGGCCCTTCCCTTCTCTCCCTGCTCCTGCCTTGGTCTCTTTCATATGCAGATTCAAGGAGTAAGGGAGCACTGGGTAGCTGTGGGCAGCTGAATATGCAAAGCGAGTTCAATGTCCTTGTCAGCGGATTCCTTTGGAAAAATTCTGAGTGAACATTAAGTCAGCTATTTTAATACAACTTGAAAAAGTAAAACATTCAGCAGGGAGGCTTTCGAGAAATGGCCTGCCCTAGAAAATGCAGGCTGGTGGGATTCTTTCCTCCATCTCTTTCTCTCTCACTTTTTGTATTATACTGGTCATTTATTTTGGAGAGGAGAATACGTTAAGGCCTTTCACCACTATTGTTCATCAGAAATATCCTCCTTTTTCCTAAAAGTGGAAAGAATTCCATCCATTCGGTGAGCTTGTGTGGAGGATCTAGCAAATGGGCTCTCAGAGCAAAGGAGATGTGAAGGAAAAGGATACAGACGTTCCGCCCTAGAAGAACTTATACCCATGATATGAGGTTCTTCTAATAACAATAGTAATAATATCAGCCCCTAAAACTCATCACTCACTACTGTGACCTCGGTCCTGTTCTTAGTTCTTTACAGTGTGTCAAGTCACTTAAAAACCCTATGAGGGGCCAGTATCACCTACTGATGGGTATTAGAGTCATCTATAGTGTTACTGTGGGTCCGTGAGGTGGATATGCACACATTTGGGTAATAATACATCAGTCAGTAAACATCATTTAGTAAGTATCTTCACGCAATCTCATGGTTCCTCATGCAGTTCCAGGCACTACTACTAACTGAGAACACACAATACTTTCAGTAAGCCTGTTAACCTCTCATGGTATGCTATCACTGTCTTCCTCTCACATTTCTGCTTACCACTTACCCCTACAACACTGAATCCTGACGTTCTCCTGCTCCACCTGGAAGACGCAAAGCCTCATGGCTGTCTTCACTCAGTTACGGAACTGTAACCAGTCCAACGGGTTCACCTTGCCTGCTGCCTAGACAGAGCCAATTTATCAGAACGGGGAGAATGCAATAAAGAGTAATTCACTCAGAGTCAGCTGTGCAGGAGACAGGAGTTTTATTACTGAAATCAGTCTCCCCAAGTGTTCAGGGATCAGAGTTTCTAAGGACACTTTGTTGGGTTGGAAGGGCCAGTCAGTCTGTAAAGCTGATTGGTTGTGGCTGAGATGAAATCATAGGGTGTCAAACTGTCCTCTTGCATTGAATCAATTCCTGGGTGGGGGCTCCGAGACCAGATGAGCCATTTTATTGATTTGGGTGGTGCCAGCTGATCCATCAAGTTCAGGGTCTGCAAAATAAGCGCTGATCTTAGGTTTTACAATAGTGATGCTATCCGCGGGAGCAATTTAAGGAGGGTCAGAATCCCGTAGCCTCCAGCTACATGACTCCTAAACTATGACTTCTCATCTTGTGGCGAATTTGTTAGTCCTGCAAAGGCAGTCTGGTCCACAGGCAAGAAGGGGCTTTGCTTTGGAAAAGAGCTGTTCTCGTCTTTGTTTTAAACTGTAAACTAAGTTCTTCCCAAAGTTAGTTCAGCCTACACCTGGAAATGAACAAGGACAGCTTGGAGGTTAGAAGCAAGATGGAGTTGGTTGGCCAGATCTCTTTCACTGTCTTAGTCATAATTTTGCCATGGCAGTTTCAGAACTGTCTGTACCTCACTCACATTTACTTGAAACTCCCGTTGAAAACCCTGACCCAATATTACTTATTGATGTATTGTACCACAAAAATTAAGATGGTTATCTCACACGATGTGCTACCATGAGTTCAAGCTATTACTTAGAATGCATTCCTTTATTTAAGGTGAAATTAGCCAGGACAGCCCAATTTAATACACTCACTAGAACTTGTCCATTAGTCAAGATCAAAGATCACAGAGGAAAATACATATACAAATATCAAGTTACTTTTCGGGAGTAGTATAAGCTATCCCCCTAAATAAAGTTCTTACTCTAATATATGCACCCCTACTTTCTAGAGAGGTGGCTATTATAAAAAATGAGACTCATACAAAGCAGAGATCATATGGAACCTAAATAAGCCATTGTGCCAATCCTGGTGTTAACTGGTCAGCCTTAACCTTAAGGTTATGACTCTAACTAAATTATCAAGTGATAAATCTCTGGAAAAAATCAGAGTGGTCATTGTGTCAGAGGCATTCAAACCAGAGCAGCTCTGTCTTAAATAGGGTCTGTGTAAAATAAGGCTAAGACCTACTGGGCTGCATTTCCAGGAGGTTAGGCATTCTAAGTCACCGGATGAAATAGGACGTTGGCCACAAGATACAGGTCACAAAGATCTTGCTGATAAAACACGCTGTGGTAAGAAATTTGGCCAAATCCCACCAACACCAAGATGGCAATGAAAGTGACCTCTGGGTGCACTCACTGCTCATTATATGCTAATGATAATGTATTAGCTGCTAAAAGACACTCCCATCAGCACCAGTGACAGTTTAAAAATGCCATGGCAATGTCAGGAAGTTACCCTATATGGTCTAAAAAGAGGAGGAATCCTCAGTTCTGGGAATTGCCCACCCGTCTCGGAAAACCCATGAAGAATCCAGCCCTTGTTTAGCATACAGTCAAGAAGTAACAATAAGTATAAACAGCTGAGCATCCCATGCTGAGCTCTGCCTATGGAGTAGCCATTCTTTATTCCTTGACTTTCTTAATAAACTTGCTTTCACTGTACTCTATGAATGCTCCTTGAATTCGTTCTTGTGTAGAGATCTAAGAACCCTCTTTTGGGGTGTGGACTGGGACCACTTTCGGCTAACAATTGTAAGAGATCAATGTTTAGTCCCCGATTTTTAAAAGAGAAAATGGGAAAAACAAATTGGTTGTACCTTGCCCTCATATAACTGTTGGTTCTCCTGAGACAGCTGCTTAGTGGCACTAGATGATTTTGTCAGAGGCGTTTGAACCAGAGCGACTCCATCTTGAACAGGGACTGGGTAAAATAAAGCTGAGGCCTATGGGCTGCATTCCCAGGAGGGTAGGTATGCTTAGTCACAGGATGAGATTGGAGGTCAGCACAAGATACAGGTCATAAAGACCCCGCTAACAAAACAGGTTGCCATAAAGAAGCCAGCCAAATCCCACTATAAAAGTGACTCTGGTCATCGTCGCTGCTCATTATGATGCACTAGCATGCTAAAGGACACTCCCACCAGTGCCATGACAGTTTACAGACGCCATGGCAACATCAGGAAGTTACCCTATATGGTCTGAGAAGGGGGTGAACTCTTTCTCAGTTCCAGGAATTGATCACTCCTTTCCAAGAAAACTCATGAGTAATCCATCTCTTGTTCAGCGTATAATCGAGAAGCAACCCTAAGCATACTCAGTCTCACAGCCTGCGGTGCTGCTGTCTATGGGCTAGCCATTCTTTCTCACAGCCTATGGTGCTGCTCTGTCTATGGACTAGCCATTCTTTTATTTCTTCGCTTTCTTAATAAACTTGCTTTCACTTTACTCTATGGACTCATCCCAAATTCCTTCTTGCACAAGGTCCAAAATCCCTCTGTTGGGGTCTGGATCAGGAGCAGTTTCCGGTAACAATTTCACAGGGATATTAGCTAAGTGTCTTCATGAAACTACTCAGCATGATGCAGGAGATAGGTTATCATCTTATGTGAAGAGTGATAAGAAAACTTTAAAGAGATAGCTAAGGTTATTTGGGGGTCAAGTGTCAACTTTCAAAAATAGAATATTCAGATACACTGAAAAAGAGGGACCTAACCAGGAATAAAAGCCTCAAAACTCCCTTAAACACCTTCTGTTAAATTTTATCCAGCTTCCTTCCACTCTACATGGGACTTAACTATGCATTATTATTGTATTTCTATTATCAGGATGTAGAAAACATTTTCTTGCTGAATAGCTAAAGCCCTAATTGTCACTAAAAGTGACTTGATTTTGTCTTTCCAATCTGTTGCACACCAACCTTTACATCAAGTGACTGAGGCACACGATTTACAGAGACTATTATGAAAGAACCCAGTAAGATATCACCACTTATTCAAAAACTACATTGATATTGCATCCTTAACCTTTCGTAAAGATTGAAAGGATGAAAGATTGAAAGGTTATTTAGCTTAAGAATGACGAATGGCATTCTTAAGTTAAAATGCCATCCAAAAACCAACAGAGAGTTTTTGGACCCTTTGCAAAAAATAATTTGGGGTGAATCCATGTAAGCTCCAAATGACCAATGGCATTCTTAAGTTAAAAATAACCAAATTTTCAGAAAACTTTGAGATCATTTAGCCAATGTCTTTTTGGTCCTTATGTCTATTTGGTCCACTCCTTCAAGGACATGTGAGTTGTCCGTCCCCCTGTGATTTGATAACTAGAAGGTTCATTTAAATGGGGCTTTTGCCTCTGATACAAGACTCTTCTTTGCTGCACAGGGACGTGGCAGTCCCATAGTCAACAGGTTCAGGTTACCTTCCCACAACATCTTTCGAAACAGACCCTTCGTGATCTTCAATTGGGAGAATTCATTGGCCCAAAGAGGTATCAGGAATAAACTCCCTGGAACCCGTTTTGGAAGTGACCATATGACATTTGGCTAACAACAGATACAGCAATGCATTCACAGTTTGCAACTTAGCGTAGAAATTCAGAATTCTACATGATACGGAGGCTACTTCAGTAAAAGGCGTGAAAATGAAGTTTTCAAAGACCCTCTAGAGTATCATAGTATGACTTTAGACAGCAGACTGTTCCTCCCAACCTGCAGAACAAAGATCCTTGTCTAATTCCTGTTTTGTTTTCACCTGCTTTATTATACTCATTCTTCCTCTCAGTTTCTATATATGCCTGGCATCCACTCATAATGGCTTTCCTCTTTGTTGTGATTGTTATTTCTGAGCATATTTATTCTAATGGGACCCTTAGATTACTCCAGACAGTAGGCCCTGCCCCTGCCCTTACTGACTGCTGGACATGGCATCATCACCAGACTCCCCATGACAAAAATTTCTGGGCAATTTTGGTCTCATTGCATGAGACCTTTGGGAATTATAGCCAATGACCTTTTCAACTTTCACTTACCTAGAAAAAAAAGTCCCTAAACAAATCAACCTCTGACTTTACTTACATCCATCTCTTCAAGAAAAAGAATGAATTATTACAATCTATTGTTCAGACCCCATGTAGTTCTACATTTTGAATTCAGCAACCTCCATAGTGCAATAGACCAATTACTCGTACCCAGAAACAGACAAATGGAGACTCAAAGGGCTGATGTTAGCCTGTGGTCAGACCTCATGGCACGAGCAACTCCTCTTGCTGGGTCTCCATGGGGCTTACGAGACACTGCTTCTTTAGTGCCCAGGATACCTAGTCCTGTTTGCCTTAGATTAATTCCTTCTGCAGAGTAGAAATTCTGTCCCAAGACTTGACTTCACAGAGAGACCCTAATTCTGTAAATAACCAAAGCTGCATATTCTGACTCAGAAGTAAGTTCCAAAACAAGACTACCCTTAATTAGCTATTTAGTCACTCTATGTAGTGAAATTGTTGACTCATTATTTATGCAAACAATCTGAGCAATGTTTCCAATGGTGAGAGTCATGTAAATGAAAAAGACTTTGGGCTCAGTGGTTCATGACTGTAATCCCAGCACTTTGGGAGGCTGAGGAGGGTAAATCACTTGAGGTCAAGAGTTTGAGACCAGCCTGGTCAACATGGTGAAACCCCATCTCTATTTAAAAATACAAAAATTAGCTGGGCATGGTGGTGCAGGCCTGTAATCTAGCTGCTTGGGAGGCTGAGGCAGAGAATCACTTGAACCTCGGAGGCAGAGGCTGCAATGAGCAGAGATCGCGCCACTGCACTCCAGCCAGGGTGACAGAATGAGACTCCGTCTCAAAAAAATAAAAACTAAAAAAAGTAAAATAAATAATTAAATAAATAACACTGTATGAAAACTATAATTAAGCCTGACAGAAGTTACTAATATCACCTGCAACTCATAGCACATCCAGTCACCATCTGAGAAGGCTGGAGAGGTTTTCATCACTCTTTATATCAGTTCACTTCAAAACAATGAAAGAAAATAAAAGGCTTTTGGAGAGTGATTTGCAGAAGTGATGAAGAAAATCATTTCATATGAATGTTTATTTGAAGAAGACAATCAAACACAAGCATTTGAAAAGTAGAAAGATACACAGTTTCTTTTCTGATGTTCACTTCTCTTGATGAAAGTGAATTATTTAAAGCTATCTATAACTTCCCAGTTCAATTTAATGAGATTTACCATCCCCCACATTTGACAATTTATTTTCTATTAGGCTTTCAACCAAAATCCAGAAATAAAAGGTATATTCCTTCAAAGCAATGTGATTTTCTTTTTGTATCTAATATATTGAAATGGCATAAATTCAGACATATTGTATCAGACTTCACTGAAAACCTTATTAAAACTTCTCCTGCTTGTTTTCCAAGTCCCTGTAAATCATTCTCTTCCATGCTATATTGAACTTTGTGAACGAAAGGAGTAATGTTTGTCTATGTAGATACACTTAGTTGCAAAAGCCCACAAATTTAGGGTCATAACAACTAAGGCAAATCTTGAAAATATAAGATAATGCATAAGAGAATTAATAAAATAAAAGATAATGCAAAGAACATATAAAGGAATCTTAGAAAATGGAAAGTCGTTGATCCCAGGTTTGCAACTCATGACTAATGCAGTTCTGATTACTTACTTTGTCATTACGTTCTGTGTGGGTTCTGTTTTCAAGGCCCACCTTCCAGCAGTAACACCTCCTGCAGCCCACACAGGTGGGGGCTGGGAGCAGAGAACTTGGGAATAAAGGAAGGCTGTGGCCAACTTTGCCATCAACCCACAGGCCTCTCAGTCATTTTGACGAAGTGGAAATCCCATAGGCCTGGGTTGTCCAGTCTGAAAGATGTGGGGAAGTTTCCTTTCTCTCAACTTGGATTACATGGAATTTGCATTCTGTAGAGGTAACACGTTTCTGGGTCAAAGACTGGTTTGAAAATGCACAACAGAGCTTCTGTCTGTCCCTGGCTGCTTGTGCAGAATCAGGTGACAAGCAGGTGTGGGACACGTTTGCTTCAAACTTGGCCTTGGCAAGCACTGTTTAGTGTCTTTGTTCAATGTGCTTCACCCTTCTGACCCCCAGTTTTCTCATTTATAAACAGGAAATTGTTGGTACAGCAATTCCTCCTCCCGATGCCACAGATGAATCATGATCATGCCTTTACAGTGGTAAGCTGGCATATATTAATAGCACTTATAATTACTTTTATTGAATAATAATCACCAGCTTTTATAAAGTCAAACAGAGTTTGTGAATTATATTTGCAAACATTAGGTTATTTTGTCAATATATCATCTGTAAATTCTGCTTGCTGATAAGAACACCTGGGTTAGGAGAAAAGTAACTGTCTGAAAGCTGCATGGCCAGTACTGAGAGGAGAAGCGCTCACACCCATGGGCAACTTTCAGTTCCGAAGACTGTGGTCTTCCACTTCCGTCACATTGTCTCCTCAACAGGCAAAGATCCAGAGTGCCCAGCCTATGACACTCACACAGATAACACTGCAGAAAAAAGGGCATGAGACATGGCGTCTCATTCTCGGAGTTGCTTCTGGGAATTGCAAAGTGGTTTGTGTAGCCAGGGTGCAGACGGTGTGCGACTGCTTAATTTGGATCTCAAGCCTTTTTTTTTTTTACTTTTTATTATGGAAAATTGCAAACATACACAAAAGCAGAAAGAAGAGTATAATGAATCCCTAGGTACCTATCATTCATTTTTAGCAATGCCGACTGGCTTACCCCCAAAGAGCATTTAAAGGGTCTCATCATTGGCACTTCTTTGACTTGGAAGCAGAGCAAGCAAAATTAGTAATTATTGGTTTAATCCAACCTGCCTCGTGCATTTGGTTACCAGCCTGGATAGTGAAGGTGTGTGTGTTTGGAACCTTTTTCAAGTGTTGATGCAAAACAGAGAGAGAAAAAAGTAGTTTCTCACCTCAACTCACAGTCACATGAGATAAAAAATAAAAAAGGACAAACCATCTATAAACCAAGCACCGACATATGGGGCACATTAATTTTTCAGGGAGTGGAACATGTTCTTTGGGCAACTGATAAATTGTAGGTAACTTGAGGCTTCTCAATCTGGAGTAACTGCAGAGAACAGAAATAAGAGCGTCATGTCCTCACTCAAATCTCCTTTACCACCCCAAATAACTACCACTCTTCCCAAAAACCTACAATCAAAACACAGGCACTTGAAGTTTTACATGGGGAATGTTTTGCTCTGGCAAACCTTGAACTGCGAATTATTAATGCCGAGGAGAAAAAGAAGTACCGAAAGTGGCAGGGAAAGGAGTACACTTTAACAACGGTGTTTCTGTGAATCCGTCGAATATGTGTTAACAAGACACATACTCACCAAGGAAAGAATCAAGTCCAAAATTCGTTCAG
This sequence comes from Alouatta palliata, assembly GCA_004027835.1. Lineage (NCBI taxonomy): Eukaryota > Metazoa > Chordata > Mammalia > Primates > Atelidae > Alouatta > Alouatta palliata. Next base: position 57,721 of record PVKV010000488.1, read on the forward strand.
TTTGTATGTGTTGCTGCATAATTCTGGTTGATATTTGTTGATAGCCTTAAACATGTCAAAATTAGGTCTTTAGGCATTACAATTTAATTCAGGCAGATGAAGTATAATATTCCAGGTAAAAGATACGTATACCTGGTTCTGTTTTCTAATACGGAAATCCAAGTCGTTGGGGTCATCAAGGATTGGTTTTGAAATATTATAAAATTATGCTTTAGGTTTACTGTGAAAGATGTAGACATATTTATGTAGCCACCAGCAACACTGAATACCTATAACCGGATATTGCTTCCCATAGAACATTTGAAGGAAAGGATTTGTAACAATATCGATAGCAGAAAGTGGTTTTCTCACACGAGTGCATCCACGGATGCTCTGGTCTATCTCCCCGGACTTGCTGAGACCTGTACTATTCATATTGTTCCTTTCTCTTCATTTTCTCTTTTCCTAATAGCTTTTTCTCATTAAGGCTGTAATAAACTGAAGCCATTTCCTCATTAAGGAGAATCAACCTCTCTGACTCTCTGTTAGCCATCTCCTCTCCCTCTTGCCCTTCTCAGTCTAACTTTTTAAACCCCTTTTCCCTGATCATTCCCAATGCACTCAATCCACTGCAGTCTCTTTTGGTTCCCATCACGCCACTGAAACTGTTCCTTAAGATTAGTAAAATTGGGCCAGCTGTGGTGGCTCACACCTGTAATCCCAGCACTTTAGGAGATCAAGGCAGTGCATCAGATGAGGTCAGTGGTTCGAGAGCGGCCTTGCCAACATGGTAAAATCCCATCTCTACTAAAAACACAAAAATTATCTGGGCATGGTGGCACGTGCCTGTAATCCCAGCTACTAGGGAGGCTGAGGTGGGAAGAACACTTGAACCCAGGAGATGGAGGTTGCAGTGAGCTGAGATCACATCACTGCACTCCAGCCTGGGTGACAGAGTGAGAATCCTTTAAAGAAAACAAAATCAGTGAAATCTCCATCTTGTTGAGCCGAGGATATCTTGTGTTTTTATTTTGACCGAGCCCGTGAAAGAATTTGACATTGTTAATGGTGCCATCCTTCTTTAAACACTGTCCTATTTTTGTTTCACACATTTATGGAATTTCTTCCCATGCGTCTTTCCTGCTCCATCCTAATCCATTTGATGGATCCTCACCTTGCACATGCCTTTCAAGGACTGACTCCTTGGGACACCATCTCTGGGTTTATTTTCTCCTCTTCAAAATGAATAGCTTGCACAAGTTAGTGTCTATAAGCACTACCTGGAAACATACTGAAATGCATATTGTTTGGATTTCATATTTGAAATGCATATTGTCAAGAAACAGGGCATCAGTTTCAACATAAGCCCTAGGAAAAACATTTTTAAATAAGTACAAGAAATCTGGAGACAACAGATGCTGGAGAGGATGTGGAGAAATAGGAACACTTTTACACTGTCGGTAGGAGTATAAATTAGTTCAACCATCATGGAAGACAGTGTGGCAATTCCTCAAGGATCTAGAAATAGAAATTCCATTTGACCCAGCAATCCCATGACTGGGTATATAGCCAAAGAATTATGAATAGTTCTATTATAAATACACATGTACACATATGTTCATTGTGGCACTATTTACAATAGCAAAGACCTGGAACCAACACAAATGCCCATTGATGATAGACTGGACAAAGAAAATGTGGCACGTATATACCATGGAATACCATGCAGCCATAAAAGACAATGAGTTCATGTCCTATAAAGGGACATGGATGAATCTGGAAACCATCATTCTCAGCAAACTGACACAAGAACAGAAAACCAAACACCACATGTTCTCACTCATAGGCAGGTGTTGAACACTGAGAACACATGGGCACAGGGAGGGGAACATCACACTCTGGGGTCTGTTGGGGAGAGAGCAAACCACCATGGCATGTACCTATGCAATAATCCTGCAAGATCTCCACAAGTACCCCAGAACTTAAAGTACAATAAAAAGAAAAGAAAAGAAATTCTTTCTACTTGCTGGGCTGACTGATATTAACCTGTCCAGGGCTTCCATTGCTGTCTAATTTTGATAGCTTTTATTTCTATGCTTCCACCCTAAATCTCTTTTATTGGTTTCTGATCCACATATCCACCATCCTGGCAAATATCCACACTTGGAAGTTGTCAGAGAACTCAGAGGCAAATAACTCAGAACAGCGGTCATCAGATCATCATCTCTATCCAAAGCTGGTTCTCCAACAGCAGTCTCTATGGGAGACAATTGGAAACTTTTATCCACTACACACTGAGAATAATGTGGGAACTGTCCTTTATTTTTCTTTCTCCCTCCTTTCTCTCCCAGCCAAATGTCTAGTCCAATTAATTCTATCTCCCTGATAGCTCTTGGCCCCATTAATTTATCTCCATGCCCACTACTCTAACAAAAATCTAGGTGACCATCATTTCTTACCTGAATTTTTTAAATAGTCAAAGGTCTCTGCCCCTCGACTCTTATTCACTCTCATGTATTCTTGATACAACCAGAATTTTTCTAAAACAAGATTTTTTTTTTATCATTTCATCATCCTGATAGTTTGTAATGATTTCCATGGCCTGTAGGGTAAAATCCAAACTTCCTAGTGTGAGTTTTCATTATCTCTCTGCTGTCTACTTCCTCAGACATCTCAGGTTGGTTTCTCTGAATTCTGAGACTTTGCACAGGTGACTGCCACTGACTAATATTCTCCCCTTCCTCCTCAGGCTCTGGTCTCAGCTAAAAACTCACCACCTCAGGGCCACCTCTCCTAAGCCTTGTGTGTTGCAGGTCCTTTGCTGTGTACTCTAGAGCCACCTCACCTAACACTGCATATATTTTATTTAATATTTGTATGATCTGTTTTTGCAGTTCCAGGGTAAGCTCTGTGAAGATATAGATGGCATCAACCTTATTCTATATGTCTAGCCCCTGGGATGACGCCTGTACCTTTTATGCTCCCAAGACACCTATATGAGTGAATGATTCATAAATTATCCCAAGAGTCCCACTCTTTCCTTTTCCCTACGGTTGCCTCTGGCCAATCCAATAACAATATCTGATATTAACCTTTCTGTTAAATTATTTTTAACATAGACCCTAAAATACGTCATTAAGCATCCCAGATTTAACTGATTGAATGCACTTGTTTGTGGACCTCATTTTTCTCTTTGCCAGATAACCATATACCTTTCTTTTGCATTTAGCATAGATTCTCATAACCTAAGGAAAAAATGTTTCTCCAGTCAGGTAATCAAATATAAGTTTACATAGAAAAGCACGTGTCTCTAGGAAAAAGTTCTATGAGATGGATCATATAATTTATATGGTCATCTTATATATAATAAGGCCCCTGTAGGAAAAAATCAGGAAGGCTGTGACTGAGGAGAGAACTGTGAGAGAAAAGCAGCTTTTGCATCTTCGCAACATTGTATTATGCTGTGCAGAAAGATAAATATGTAATATACTGATGGCTAGTGCATAATATTCATAAATGTGCTTACTGTCAAAGTAAAGGAAATAAGTAGATACATAATTATATGCACTAAAGAGAAAAATATATTTACTTATATAAATGTAGAAAAAGCTTTTGGCAAACTATGTTGTGATCCACAACAAGAAAATAACTAGAAAACCTGGAATAGAGAGGAAAATAAATGGATTGAAGGATGTGAACCTGGAATAGAGGAATTATGGTAATCTGATAAATGGATGGAAGGATGTGGACTTCCTGATTGGAAGATTCTACAACAGGCACAGTACAATGGAGAACAAATAGAGCACGGTGATTTCAGAAAACTGGAGACAGTCAGAAGATCTGTGAACTTCCAAAGACTAAGGAAATGCTAAGTTCTGATGAGCCATCCACCCTTCCCCACCAAGACAATTTAGTCTCCCCCATGTCTTTTCCCAAATTTCTCTTTGCCTCAGGATATTCCTGTCCTGCCCAAAGCCCCTCTGGCCCTCAGATACCCCTGCCCATAGGATCTCAGATGTTACACATGATATGTGATCAAAGGGAAAAAAACTGGTTTCTGTAAAAAGAGGCAGATAGATCAACCCCACTCCCACCCCATCCCCATTCCTGCTAAGAAACTCTTACTTGTGAAGGTTCCTAAACAAGTTTCACATAAGCTAAGAAAAGAAAAAGAAAACCCTCCAAGTCATTACCATGTTTCTCCCATTTTTTCTTCTCACCTGCCAGTGATCAGGACATATAAAAGTTGAATTTTAAAATTCTGAGTCTTTATTATCAAAACAACAACAAGAATTACATTGTCTTCGGTCTTCTCAAAAGCAACATCAAAATGCCGAAAACAATACAGCAATGTCTTCCAAGTTGTTAAGGAAATTGATTTTATGTTAAACTTTAATATGGAGCAAATAAGAAAAGGTTAGAATAGGTATTTTCCACCTATGTAAGGTCTCCAAAATGATTTACCACACACCCCTTTCCAGGAGGTTGTTGGGTAAAGTGCTCTAACCAAAAGAGGAAATAAACGTAGCAAGAGGCATTCATGGAAACAGTTAAAAAGAGAACATACGCAGGAGAATGGCAATGGGAGTCTCCACAGGATGATGACAAAGGTCCCCAAAATGGCAAATGTGTCCAACAGGTGTGTGTCAGAAGACTGCAAAATTGGATCTTTCAGGAAAGCCACATGAATGAAATAACTAATATTTCTAAACAGAAAAAAAAAAAGAGACTTTGACAAACGGCAGAGTTTGGAGATAATGATCAGTGCATAGAAAACTACACACACATACCTGCATACGAAAGAGATAATTATTAACTCAAGACAAAACAGTAAGTATTCAGGAAATGAAGTATGTATAGGAAACTAGAAGGCTCAGTTTGAATAAGATTTGCATAATGATACACAATGAGCCTGAATATGCAGACAGAGACCTGGAACTCCTGTGACGGTAGAACTCCCACCCAAAGTCCAGCCTCGGCAACAACCAGCCCTGGAAAGCCCAACTGCAGCCTCCACAGCAATTTGCCCAGGGTGGTCAGAATGTGGTGAGTAACTCTCAGTTTCCCTCCAATTCAAGACCAACCAGAGAAAGCCAAAGCTGCTCCCAAGCCCTGTACGTAAGATGCCTTCTTCTAGTTAACTCACCTTCAGCTTCCCTGGGCCAGTAACCTGGGACTTGAACACAACTGGAGCCTTAATTTTTCCCACTCTAAGCTCTCTCACTCCTCTACCTGTGATCTCGTCCCTGCCAAATGCAAAGGATGGTCCCTGATGCCCTAGCCAGAGCAAGCTCTGAGTGAATAGCTTGTGTTGGTTCTCATTTTGGGGGTCTTCATTTATTTCCACAACAGAATATTGATTTACTCACAAAGTATTACTACAGTGCGGGAATGGAGGTTGGAAAGCATGGATATGGAAAGACAGTAGGAGTATGTGAGAGATTAATACATGTCTTCTAGAGAGGGAAAGCTTAAACAATGACTAACTCTGAAAACACTAATCAAGTGCCACTGTAAGTATGTTACAGAGAAATTTAGAAGTATATCCTAAAGGAATGGGCTAGAAATGCTTTCCTTTAGGAGAGAAAGAGGAGGACTGTAAAGGGATGGCTATTTGCCTGGCAAGTGTTTTAGAATTATCTGATCCCGTGTGAAAATATGGCTTAGATAAAACTAAAAGAAAACAAACCATATATTTAGAAATCTCCAGATTAATCCTATTCATGTTAAGTAACACAGGCAAATTCACAAAACCGCCACCATAACAAAAGTACATATTGTACAAGGCTACAACTCCTAAATAGGACATGTGTCTATGTCTATAGGACAGAGAATGAGATGCAAGAAGGAATCTGAAATGAAGAAAGAAAATGAAATTTTAAAAATGCAATATGCTGCATTGGGCAATAGGAAGTGCCTTGAAATGAGAAGCGTGAAAAATAAAATCTCTGCGGTGAAGGTTAATAAAAGGGGTAGGGCAAGATAAAAAGACCTTTTGAAAAGAAAAGAAAAACCATAAACATCTTTGCCTGAAACTCTTCAACAATCTGGAGAGTGTGAATCTCCTAGCAAATCTTGTTCTGACACAGAAATTAAAACACTTGAAGTATTAACTGACCTTAACCCTAACCCTACCTGAACCCTAACCCTAGCCCTAACTCTAACCCTAATCCTAACCATAACCCTAACCCTACCTGAACCCTAACCCAAGCCCTAACCCCAATCCTAATCCTAACCATAACCCTAATTAATCTAGTGTTCAAACCTCATCCTACCACTTACTTTCCATGTGACCTTGGGCATGTTTCTGAGGCTGTTTCCTCACCTGCAAAGAAGAATAGTAATACCCATCTCTCAGGATTGTGCTGAGAATTAAATCAAATAATATGTAAAAATTCCTAACACAGGTCTTGGCAAATAATGATTCCTGGTAACTGTCTGAAATCATAATTATCAGACGCTTTAGGATTATTTGGATTTTCACTGGGACATCCAAAATAAAGTCTAAGTCTTATGAGAAAAACAGATGTTTTAATCTCCTTTCTCCAACTCATCTGTAGCTCTCAAAAAAAGACATTTGTCTATTTAATTGTCATTGAGTGAAAAGAACTCATTTTGGTGAGAATTACACAGACTGCTGAAGAAAGAGAAGAGACCCCATGAGTCCAGGCTAAGGGAATTGGTGATGTGGGGTTTTTAGCCTGTAGATAAAATACCTGGACTCAGGTGATTATTAATATCCTTAGATAAAATTTTAGAAAGTCAAATGTCACCAGGGCCACTGTTCTGGAAATTAGCATCTCTCTTTCTCAATCTTTTTTTTTTTTTAATCTCACTTGGATAGAAATATAGATACAATACATATTTCTCTTTCTTTTTTTCTTATGGAAGAAACCACAACTGAAGTGTGAGGATTAATGGTATCAGACATTAGTCCCCAGGGTTGGGGAGAAACAGTACATGTCAGTAATTTGTGTACTGGGGAGAGAGCAACTCGTTTCTGTTGAAAGGAGGAGGCTGAGCTCAGCTCCCTCCAGAGATGCCCCACATGTAGAAGGCAGACACAAGGGTGGCTGGCCTTAGATCATACCAGAAACTCTATGAATGCAGATTGTTGTATAAAATGTCCTCATTTTAAAATATTGGCTTAATATTACTAAAATCCTAGGTCAGCCAAACAAAACACATTACACATCTGCAGACCAAATATAGTCCAACAGTTTGATAAATTTTGATCATTTTTTCTAAATTCACAGGAGAGGGATTATTTTGTGTCTTTTTGATACAGTTTGAAAGACTGAGGCCCAAAGAGGGAGAAAGGTCTTCCCAAGGTCAATTGTGAACAACACGCCAGGCATAAACAGAAGCCCACTGCACAAGTCTATTTTCACATTACCAATAAAGACATACTCCAGACTGGGTAATTTATAAAGGACTCACAATTCCATTTGGCTGGGGAGGCCTCACAATCATGGTGGAAGGTGAAGGAGGAGCTAAGTCACGTTTTACATGACTGATGGCAGGCAGGAGAGTGTGTGCAGGGGAACTCCCCTCCATAAAACCACCAGATCTCCTGAGATATTCACTACCACAAGAAAGACATGGGAAAGAACCACCCCTGTGATTCAATTACCTCCTACCAGGTCACTCCCATGACACATGGGAATTGTGGAACTACAAGATGAAATCTAGGTGAGGACCCAGCCAAACCACAGCACCCATATTCTCTGACCTCCAGTCCTGGGATTAGGAATAAAAGGAAGACACAAGCCTGGCCTGCACCTGACCTCATCCCCCAGCAGGAGGGAGCCCAGATCTCAACCCTCATCTGGACAGCCTCAAAGTCAGAATATGGAAAGGTGTTGTAGAGCCTGTGCATTTGGCTAATACGTAACTTTTAATTCATGAAGAGTATACATATATTGACTTATGTTATTAATATATTGGAAGTGGGAATTATTTGAATTATTAAAATGTAAATATTTAAAACATACCTTTGTCATATTTTTTAATACTTCTTCATTTTTGACATACTAGGGGGCCTGAAAATGAAAGTGGTCCAGTCTGTCTGCACCTGTAAGAGATCCTGGCTAGATCTGATTGGCTTCTTTTCCCTGATATGGAAAATGGGATGGTATTGTTACATGAGTGTTCTGAAGGGTGACTACGCTGCATGGACTTATTAATCCTACCTCCCACTTAACTTAGAGCAGAATTACATTTTATGTATTAAAAAATCTAGTAATGTGTTCTTCACTGAAAACAAAATTACCTTCCCTCTGCTCATGTAAACTAATAAATAATACACCATTCTCTAGTTGTTTTATGTGAGTTAAGGCATTCTATCATAAAAGAAAGTCATACTTTCATTCTATAGTTGTTAATATAAATAACTTCAAATGTTTCTAATACTGACATATTGATTTGGTGACTTTCTTTCTTTTCTTATTAAAAGGCCACAACAGAAACACATATTATCTCATATCTGAAGAAATTTCAGAAAATTTTATTCCTGTAGCTTCAGCTGATTCAAAATTAATTTCCTATATCTTGTCCCACTTTTGTATTCTTAGCCACGGATAAAGCCGTGGCCTCAATGCTAAGCCAGCATGCTTTGAGGATCAGGATTCAGCCCATGTTGCCATTCTCAGGGTTTACCACTGGTTTAACTTATCTTTCATTCATAATCCCCTTACAGGGAGAAAATATTCTATAACTTTGATTTAAGCTGCAGCGATTTGACTGTTGCCATGATCAAACACACATATTAGCGGGTGTGTTTGCAAGTAAAGACATTCTCAGGTTCATGCATATGTGTATATTTATTTAAATCACACAAAAGACGTCATAATTATGAATTAAGAAAAACTTTAGGAGATGGATATAAATTGTCCCACATCTCTCATCTGGTGAGCATTGTTTATTTTAGTAAAATTTATCTGCAAATATTCAGATAAGGCTTTTTAGGCAAAGAGACTCAGAGAAGGACTATGATGCAGTTGATTGGAACTCTTACATTCTAGGAGGACATAGTCGGCATAGAAAAAGCTGCAATCCGAGGTAGAGAAAGGTAAGGAAATGGATGAGATGAAGCTCAAATGCCCCAGTGGGTCATGGGTGGAAACCTTGGGTTTTCCATGGAGTCTGAAGGGAAGTTGATGTTTGAAGGGAGTGAATTTTGAATTGGGCTTGACAGACGTTCATGTCAAGAAGGAGGAAAGTTACTGCTGGTGATGGATACACAATAAACACAGAAGTTGCTTTATAGAATGCACGCATAATGGGGCTATGTCACCTGGGAGGTAAAGACCTTTATACTTTTTAGGTATAAGGCACAAATATACATACAGTAGTAAAAATATATACATCATACTTGGGGTATTAAAATAGCATGTGGAAGATTGTTGAGAGTGGCAATAATGAAAGAAAGCTGAGCAGCACTGCCTCAGAGATGTAAGATATGTTCCACTTGGAATATTTACAGTTTAGAAGACAGAACACAATGGGTGAAAGTTTTCTGTTCAGTGAGGGAGGGAGTAAGCATTTTCTGAACTGACCCCAGTGGCCAAAGATGGCTGCATATATGATAAATGAAAAACAAGGGTTCAGTCTTTCCCCCGAACCGAGGTATTGCCTCATATTTTACCATCGGCTGTCACTTCCTCGGGTTTATAAAGCAATATGTGATGATGGTCCCAGAGTGAATTAAGACTTCATGTTGATTTTATGTACCCCTGAACAACCTGAAGAATCACATCTGAATATATACTGCATGGATACATCTCAAAATTGGTGTTAAATGAACATTCTAAAAACAGAACAAGAGTCTAGGCACCATTATTCATACTAAAAACAAACAAAACTTTGTGACGTATGTTGTATGCATTTGTTGGGACAATTGTCAAACACATTGGTATCCCTGGGCAGAAAGGAAATAGAAGTGAAGGGAAGGAAAAAGAAATAGCATGAAGCAAAAAGGAGGCAGGTCACATAAACCAACAGCAATAGCGTGATATTTGTGAAATCCTATAATTGAATACACTCTGAACCTGCAGTCCAAAATATTTAAGATATGAAATAAATGAATGAAAGAAAGTTGATAGATTTTTATCTTGATGGGATCTCAGCACAGATGTCTGATTTGCCAATTAAATGATTCCAGTTCAAGATTTTCATTTCTGGATGTGTGGAGTCACTGGGACCTAATATACCCTTTAGTCTTAAGCAATTTTTAAACAGTAAAATTATTTGGGATGAATTTTCAGGCCTAAGACCACAAAAAAACACAAGGTTAGGAGCTGAGAGCTTGGGCTGAGAGAAAGTTGCAATTGTCCACAAGTTTATCTCTAGTTTAAATAGAAGTTCCCACCTGTTAGTGCTTCATATTGAAATTATTGTGAAATGTACATAAGCACTGGGTTAATTTATTGTGGGAAGGGGTGTACTTCAGAAGGAATATTTGAATCGTGAATTTTAAAAAAAGGATGTAACAAAATCTGATTTCTGGGGAAGTATTTTAATTGGCTTTACCTTGAAATGAAAGGTTGTACAGAGCAGCTGTCAGATTCTCTACTACAATGTGAATACAATGTTACATTTGTATTTTGTTTACATTTTTTTCTGCCACCTCTCAACCATTCTCTTACCCAGTGAATGGTAAACCATTACAGATACAATTTTAATTACATATACTTGAGGCTGGTATGGGCAAAGTGTCATTTTGATATGTATTTATTTAAGATTTGCTTAAATGATTGCTCCAGACTGGGTGACAAATACGATATTATTGCTTAGCACAAAGCAGACACCACCATGATTTCTTCCTCCTCTTGCCACTTCACCTCCAAAATCTGTCCCTTTCTACTGAATTCTAAAAGGTATAAACCAAGTTACCTGTATGCTGTTGCAGAGCTTCCGGGGGCATTTCTCAGTGCGGCGACCACCATAATAATTGTTTCGTAGCAAAGCCCTCTTAAAATCCTATCCAGCCGTATGTTCATGCCTGTCCATGAAGTGGATGAGCTACAGGTGGAAAAATCCAACCTGTTCAACATGGGAAATGGCCCCTGGTTCAACAGGGATGCTGAGGGAAGTTTCCCTTGTGGTAAAACACAGTGCCAACCTCTTAGTCCCATCACTGCACCATGAAGAAAGAAATGGTCTAAGGAAGTGTCCTTCTAGAGAAAATGGACTTCACCTTTAGGAACTCCACAGGTCAAAGCTAAAACCTGCATTGAACACAACCGCGGTTTGAAGGCTAAGATGGCCCCACATAAAAGTGAGTCTGGTGTGAACAGAGTGAATTCTTACTGGGTGACTCTAGTTAGAATCAGTTGGGGATTTTTGTTTGTTTGCTTGTTTGTTTGTTTGTTTTTTAATATACTTGCCAGGTATTGTGGGGGCAGACAGATTCATAGTTGGAAGCAGGAACAAAGTAAGGAGATGGAATTCATAAAGGTTTTCTGCATTGTTTTTGACTCAATTTGAAATCACTGGCTGACAGGCCTTTCCTGATGTTGATCTTACAGGTGATTCATAGCACGAGATGCTGTAACACAAAGCAAATTCACTGTGTCTCTCTGATCAAAGGACATCATTCACTCAACCTGTTTATTTGTTCCCATACATGATACTTAACCCAATTTCAAACCTCAAAGTCCCACAGATGAAATACAAAATTTAAAAATAAAATTCCTACACAATGTGAAACAGCTGTGCCTAGACCACTCTAGTTCCCGTCATTTTATACTTTTATATAGACACATTCCCTCTGTCCTTTGAAAAGAATCCCACATCCTGTAATCAGAGAAATTGTCATGGAGGGCAAGGAGATAGTTTATATTTTGCCAAATACTAGAAATCAAGCATCTGTTCTACATGCAAGTTGAAGTGATCAGCTGTCATTCAGATCAAAGAGAAAGCAATCAGAAAAACCTAAATATAGATCAACTTCAGATAGATCTAGGGTCTGCTTTCCTATGACATCTGGTGTGCTCTGCTTGGTTGGTACATATCAACCATGAAAATGAAGATGGAGTTGCAATTTAAAAAAATAATGCATCTTCAAATGGCAGCCAGGTCCTAGAAGCAGATATTCCTAAAAATGTAACTGTATCTTACACATCTGGATATCTTTGCTGCACAGCACAGACGTGATACTTAATGTTCATTGGATTAACTAATTAGCCAGATAAAATGATAAATAAATAGGATGCAAATGAGAAGTCCAATGTATTGAATAACACTGGGGAGTTGGAGTCTAGTTTTGAGTCTGTTACTCACTTCCTGACCTTAAATAATATAACTTCCTCCATCACAGCCACAGAGTAACCCTCTAGCTAATGAAGAACTGACCCGTGTGCTATATGAGGCCCTGGATTTTTGTCATCTTAATTATATTCCAGGTCAAAGATAGGCGTGGATGTCTAAGTGTGAGATTATGACTGTGGACTCTAGTGGACCAAACGGGCAGGCCGAGACAGTCTTAAATGGTATGCATGAGAGGGCATTGCTTTGATTTGGAGGAAGAGGAGGTAAGCAATTGACCGGTTCTGGTTGCAAAATGCAACATGTCAAGTCACATTATCTGCAAATCTACATGCATTTTTTGAGAGATAACATTAGCTGGAAATGCTTTTCCACCGAATTTATTTTCTTTTTCGGATAATTTACTGCTTTCATTTTCAGTTTTATTTTAGCTTCTAGCATATGGAGATTTCATAACTGTCTTAGACTTGCTAGGCATTTATGAAAAAGAATCTCTAACATGTCCAGGTTATTGTAAATGGGAGTATTTATTGGTCATTTTACTCATTGTTTTCTTTTTCTTTTCTTTCTGGATTCATTTGTTTTTGTTTGTTTTTAGACAGGGTCTCTGTTGCCCAGACTAGAGTGCAGTGGCACGATCATGGCTCACTGTAACCTTGAACTCCTAAACCAAAGCGATTCTTCTGTCTCAGCCTTCATAGTAGCTGGGACTACAGGCATGAACCACCACACTATGTTAATTTTATTTTTTATTTTTATTTTTTGCAGAAACTGGGATCTCACTATGTTGCCCAGGCTGGTCTCAAACTTCTGACCTCAAGTTATACTCCCACCTCAGCCTTACAAAGCGCAGGTATGAGCCACTCAGCCAGACCCCTTGTGTTCTTTATACTTTTGAGTTTTACCTATTTATTTCATCTTCCTGGAACCTTCATGTATTTGAGATTGTTACTTTCCCACCATGATTTAATGGCCTCTTTCACTCCTTTTCTGTTCACAGTTAAGAGTATTTGGTGTTCTCTCCTTATTTATCAAAAAGCCCTTTCACCATATTTATCTCAAGGGGAGTTGGTTTTTAGTCCACTGAAATCTCCTCTTTTTCTCCCCTTTTTTTCAGACAAACATCTATACAAGCCAGGGTTTCTGATGGGCAGAATCTGGGCCTACAGAATAGTTCTCCTATTTGTAGAGAGTATGGGCTTCTGAGTTACACAGTTGACCTCCCAGAATGAGGCTCTTACTATCTTTGGAAAATTGCATTTTCCAGAATGGCCACTGCAGTTTCGCCCACCCACCATGCACTTGTTACAATCAGGGTTTTTGTTGTTGCTGTTGTTTTCATTTGTTTGTTTGTTTTTTGAGATGGAGCCTTGCTGTGTTGCCCAGGCTGGAGTGCAGTGGCGTGATCTTGGCTCTCTGTAATCTCTGCCTCCCAGGTCCAAGGAATTCTCCCGTCTCAACCTCCCGAGTACCTGGGACTACAGGTATGCACCACCACACCCAGCTAATTTTTGTATTTTTGGTAGAGATGGGGTTTCACTATGTTGGCCAGGCTGGTCTCGAACTCCTGACCTTCAGTGGTCCACCTGCCTCAGCCTTCCAAAGTGCTGGGTTACAGGTGTGAGCTAATACTCTTCCCATTGAAATGTAGGGTCTGTGCTTCTTTCCTTTGCATCTGGGTTTTTATTTTGGGGATTTAAGGCAGAAATCTTGCTATGTGATCTCTTTGATTAGCTCTTGGAAGGCTTTCTCCTAATTCTTGAGGCATTATCTTGGAACCAAGGCACCATGCCATGAGGAAGCTCCAGCATCCTGTGGAGAGATCCACAGAGGGAGACAGTGAGGGCTCATCAGTGTCACAGCCCTAACTGAGCCTCCGGATGAGAGCCAAGCCCAGTTTGCCAGAGATATGAGGAACCATGTTGAAAGCAAGCCCTCCAACTTCCAGTTGAGTCTCCTCAGCTGATGCTGTAAGGAACAGAGATGACCTATCTTTTTAAAGCATTGCACAATCTGCAGATTTTAAAACCAGCTAAATTATTATTGTAAGTCTACATATTTTAAGGTAGTTTGATACATCACAATAGAAAACCTGAGCATCTTTTGATTTTGCCACAGGAGTCAATGTTTTATGAGATGAAGAAGCAAAGGGGTGAAGAACAGACACATTTTTCTCAGTGATACCCCAATAGCCTTGAAGATCCCTTCCAGACTTAGAAGTTAGAAGTTAGATTGCCCATCATTTCTATAGGACATGGGATTTTTTTTTTTTTTTTTTTTTGAGATAGAATCTTACTCTGTCATCCAAGCTGGAGTACAGTGGCATGATCTTGGCTCACTGCAACCTCTGCCTCCTGGGTTCAAGCAATTCTCCTGCCTCAGCCTCCTGAGTAGCTGGGACTACAGGTGCACACCACACACCCTGCTAATTTTTGTATTTTTATAGAGATGGAGTTTCACCATGTTGGCCAGGATGGTCTCAAGCTCTTGACCTCATGATCCACCCGCCTTGGCCTCCCAACTTGCTGGGATTACGGGCGTGTGCCGTAATCCCGGCTGACATGGGATATTTTTGTTCATACGTTTCTTTTCTGTCATGAATATTTTAGAAGGAAGTAGAAGTTGTTCATACCAGGGGCAACAGCCAAACAGCATGAGCAATCAAGTGTTTCCAATGAAAATTGGTGAGAGGCAGCTTGGGGTGGTGGCTGCGAACACAGAAGCTAGGACTAGGTTTTGCAGATTCATATCCTAGCTATGACATACCCTTGTGGTAAGCAGATTCTTTTTGTTTGTTTGTTTGTGACAGGGTCTTACTGTGTCATCCAGGCTAGAGTGCAGTAGCATGACCTAGGCTCACTGCAAACTCTGCCTCTGGGGTTCAAGTGATTTTCGTGCCTCAGACTCCCGAGTAGCTGGGATTATAGGGTGCACCACCATGCCTGGCTAGTTTTGTATTTTTGTAGAGATAAGGTTTTGTCATATTGGCCAGGCTGGTCTTGAACTCCTAGCCTCAAATGATCCTCCCTCCTCAGCCTCCCCAAGTGCTGGGATTACAGGCGTGAGCCACCATGCCCGGCCATAGATTCCTTAACCTGTTTTCCATAGCTGCAAAATGAGATTTATAGAGCATCTACTTCATAGAAGTATTATGAAGGTCAAATGAGTTAATATTGTCATGACCTGGGAAGAGGGCAAAGCGTTTGTTACCCAACGATCAAACCAGAAAGCTTGAGCTCATCAAAGGCTGTAGTTAGAGGAAGAAAGATTCTCTTTTGAGAATTGGAAACTACTGATATCATTGCACCAGCTCTCTTCCTATAACTGCTCTTTACTGTTAGGTAGATAATTTGAAATATAGTAAAATATCGGGTGAGACAGTTACAACAAAGAGGTCTTTAAAAAGCTGAAGAAAAACCAAGCTGAGAAAAAAATGTGGCAGCCAAGGAGATGTGGACATAACTCACACATTGTGAGACATCAAATAATTTAATGACTGTATTTTATTCTTGTGGGGACATAAATGCCAAGGATACATAATTTAAAACCATAACTTTGTTTATCATACGTAAAGACTGGGCTGCAAGAAGAGAGAAGCCTTCCAGAGGCTGAGACCAAAACATTCTCTTTGCTAAGACATCAAAATTGGAAGCTTTCTTTTATGCCTGAATTTGTCCAAAATTTCTCCCATTCCCCGAATCATTCTAAGCCTTCTTTGTGATCTTCAAGAGAGAATGAACTTTTTATTCATTAGGAATACAGCTTTAAAATAAAATTTAATATGCATTTAAAAAGAGATCAATATATTTTTTTAAAAGAGATCAAATATACCTTTGAAAACAAGAGGGGGTCTCACTATTTGTTCAAAAGAGAGTGTGACTTTGAAATTCTGTAAAGGGGTTATGATGTCTGTTTGTTTGAAAAAGAGAAGCATTAGGAAATTTTTAATAATTGGATTTTTAAACAAACCAATGTCTGGAAATTCTTTTGATTCTGGAGACTGCTGCCCACGTCTATATCCCCAATATTTGGTACAGTGTAGGCATGCATTCAGTGTTTGTTAAATAAATAATGGCTGAAATCATCATCAAAGGCCAAGCATTCAGTATTCACATCTACCTCACGATGTGTGGAAGTACCACCTATTATAAACTATTTACTGGATAACCTAACTATGGCATAGGGAGAATAAATAACTTCTCCAAAGACACATAATAAGAAGTCAGAGCAGGAATTTGAACCCAGGCAGTCTGACTTCAGGGTCTAAGCCCGAAATTCCCAAGAACTAAAGTACCAGAAGGGATACACAAAGTAGGAAAAATAAAGTAGAAAGAAGAAAGCTGCTATTAGCCCTTAGAGAATCATTAACAGTATTACACAGGGCAAATTTAGAATATTTGAGTGAGAGGTATGACTGTAGCAAAAGTATGAGAACTGAGTGAGGAGACAGGACACCGAAACGAGTCTGAGAAAGAGAGACAAAGAGGAGAAAATGACAGCAGATAAGGGCAACAGGTGGGACAGCAGAGCCACGGGAGACTTACCTGAATTCCCTGTTCCCTCTAGGAATTGAGAAGCAGGTGCTTTCTGATAGCATAGAGGGTGGGGAATTAGTTGGGTGGTTGACAGAAAGACCCAGTTAGGAAGATGCTTGGATTCATGTCATAGAAGATTTGAGTGGCCATGAGGTCATCTCAGGGCTGGAGACCATAAACTAGCAGAGAAATCAAGTCCACTCCCCTTAGGATATTCTTCCAATAGCCTTTGACAATCTAGCTGCAAATATCATCTATGTGGGTGGAATTTATCAAGAGTTCGTAGTTGGCTGGGTAGGCAGAGTGGGAAGATAAGAGCGCTAGATGCTGATGGTCTTTTTACAGGATAATTAAGAGGAGGTCCTGTGAAATCTACACTGGCTAGGAAGTTTACCAAAAGCAATTTAATTGACTGAAAGAACAGGAAGGAGTTGAAGAGAATGGGGCGAGGTGAAATCTAAGGGCAAGTATAAAGAAGGAGGATGCAAGAGAACCTTTGTCTATGGAAGGTGTGACTCAAAACGGGGATTCACCCCCCTTTCAGTGGGAGACCTCACAGGTGGGCCAGGATTCAAGTGCAGACCATGGAAGAGCCTGCTGAAATGTGGCCAGTCTCCTTCTGTAAGCCACTCAGGGCACGCCTGGCTGGGATGAGGCTGCTGAGTTCAACCCAACATCTTGAATAAAGCAAGGACTTCACAGTCTGCCTCTGACAGTCTTCAGAAGGATTATTACAATGTATCAGGGAAGTGCCCATGCAGGCAGTAAAAAAAAAAAAAAAAAAAAAAAAAAAAAAAAGCAACAGTCATTCCAGGATTACTTAGAAATTATTCAACTTGAATTGCATTCTTTCTTCAGGAAAGAATCTCCCATGTGAAATATATTCTCCCTACATGTTTATTTACTTTAAATATCCCATTTTATATTATTGAGCGCATATAAGCTGCTATATAAACTGTAATTTTACTACTCTGAGCCTGTTTTGAATTCCTGTAAATTAAGAATCATAATAATACCCATACCATAGAAACAGCATAAGGATAAATTTAGAACATATATAATGTCCCCCCTCTTTCATTTAGATCCCAAGTTCTGATGTCAGGACAAATTAGCTGAAAATAACTGATATTTTTACTTTCTTGGCTAAGTATATCGGCACCATAATGGAGAAATATCATTAACTAAGTTCACTATCTATTCAGCAAACCAGCTGTGAAATAATGTGATTCTTGATGCTTTATTACTAATTTGGGTGGTAACTATTATTTCCAATTATTCAAATCAAGTAATATTGTATTAGCATTTCATATCACATAATGGTTAAATTGGCATGTCTTCAATTTCAATGAAATATAACTTCAATCTGTATTTACAGAAATGGAAAAAAAATACCTGCTCATCTACTGATTTATATGAGACCTCCTCTTTTGGAAAAGTCACTCTTGCTGGGAAAAGTCTTGGCAAGGGTGCTTGGGCTGGGAATGTCTCTGACTAATGGACAATACTGTTTCAGGAAGGGAGGTATGAGGATCTGTGGCAGGATAACAGCTAGGAACCCAACTCTGCTGGGATCACGGGGAGTGGAGGTCATGGAGTGGGGAGAGAGGAGGATGGAGAGAGATGAGGATGGGGAACGCTGAGATGAGGCAGCTGGAACCCTTTCCTGAGAGCTCAGACGTCTTCAGTCATGTGAATAAATGGGGTTTGTGAACCTGGACATGCTGACATTTGGAGCTGACAATTATTTGTCATGGGAGGCTGTCAAATACATTGTAGGATTTTAGCAGCATCACTGAAATCCAACCAAAGGATACCTGTGGCATCCCCCTTCACAGTGCTGAAAACCAAAAATGTCTCCAGATGTTGCCAAAATTCCCTAGGTTGAGGGAAGAGAAACAGGTGAAATTTCCTCTGGCTGAGAACCATTTAACTGAACTCCCGAAATCTTTGTTGGGACTGGACATTTATGGAACCAGAAGGGGCTCAGCATGGTGACTGGATTGACTCATAATCAAAATGGCAAAGAAATAATAATAATAATAAAAACTTAGAACAAAGAACTGTAAAGAAGTGACTATAAGGAAGTAGTAAGTCCCCAGGTCGTTCAGACATTGTGTGGGGATGGGGGACAGTCCCAGGTCCTGGCAGAGGCTTGCCAGACATAGTTATGTAGGTTACTCAGAAAACTGGGGGCCCACAGATCATATTCATAATGGCGTTTTCTTGTTTGCTTGTTTTTAAATCCACACGTTAAAAGAACCATTCAAGTGAACTATAAAACGACATGAAACATCCATTTAAATTGACATAAATATTTTAGGGAAAGAGAGATCTTATTGACAATGGTTGGGTATTGTTAACGCTGCTTCCAACTTGAGTATGGGCTCTGGGGTAGATCAGCCTTGGGTCACTTTCTCATTATGCATTTAGGTAGAGATACTATACTACTTTTGTAATATAAAAAGAAAAAAATGCAACAAACTTTGAAAGAACATTTATAGTTGAAAATACACCAAAAATTCTAAGTGTTTCAGAATGAGGGTCTGTTGGGGGCCTGAAGTGGCAGCACTGTCTTAGAAGCAGGATCATCCTGCGGGTGCAGCTGCTGCAGGACATTTTAAAACAGTTTCAGACCCGTCACAGATTTGCTATCACTTATCTCTGCATAGCTGAATGGAAGCTGCTGGGCCAGGCATGGAGTATAATCCCAGCACTTTGAGTGGCTGAGGCAGGAGGATTTCTTGAGCTCAGGAGTTCAAGACCGGCCTGGGCAAAATAGTAAGACTTTGTCTCTGAAAAAAAATTAAAAGGGAAACCGCTCAACATAATGAGATACTGAGGACTTGCCTCTGGTCCACAGGCACCAAGAAGGTGTTGCCTTTTCTCATCACCTTGAAGCTTCCAGGTGTTGAATGGGACGTGGTTGAATCCCATTAGTTTGCAAGTTTATTTAGGGGTGGGCAATAGACTGATAATGCATTTGGTAAGGAAGATGACCGATTTCTCATATCCACATAAAGTATGCACACTCCTTTCATTAGTCTACATATGTCAGGTCCAGGCTCAGCTTGCGTTAACTTCTATCCAGCCAAATTATAAGGGTTTCCTGCATGGGCGTGGTTGCCAAATATTGTACTTTTCTCCCTAGACCCATAAAAAACTGTCTCTGAGACAAAAAGGATGAAAACAAGTTGTTTTACCTTTAACTCAAAAACGTAAAGAGGGCTGGTCTGCCTCACTCCTACCTCTATATGTGCAGCTCAGAATCACATTTGTGGAGAATTCGAAAAACATTTACCAAATTCCTGAATCTTTAGGGGGCCACTTATTTACATTGTTTTTGCCATTTTAAAAATTGCATATATTTAAAGTGTACAATATAATGTTTGGATATCCTTATCTTGATCTACATATATATAGTAATACAGTGAAGTGATTACTATAGTCAATGACAACAACAACAAAGAAAGAAGGAGACGCTGCCATTCACAGCAGTAAACTGGATGAGCCTAGAGGACATTATGTTAAGTACAATAGGACAGACACAGAAAAAAAAAATACTGCATGGTCTCACTTGTACATGGAATCTTTAAAAAAAAAAAAAGGAATACGTAAAACAGGGAGTGAAGGCAGGAAAGGGGAAGATGGAAATCAGAGAGTGCACAGCTGCACTCACAGGGGATGAAAAAGTCTAGCGACCTCCTGTACAACATGAGGACTACAGTTGTAAATAATATTGTATTATAGACAGGTAATTTGCAAAAAGAGCAGATTTTAGGTAGTCTTACTATACACATACATAAAATAGATGATTTGCCTTTAGATCGGTGTATTAGTCCATTTTTACACTGCTATACAAAATACCTGAGACTGGGTAATTTATAAAGAAGTTTAATTGACTTACAGTTCTGCATGGCTGGGGAGGCCTCAGAACACTTACAATCATGGTGAAATAGTAAGCAAGGCATGTCATACACGGCAGCAAGACAGAAAGATAGTGAAGGGGGAGATGCCACTTTTAAATTGTCAGATCTCCTGAGAACTCACTCCCTATCAAGGGCACATCATGGGAGAAACCACCCCATGATCCCATCACCTCCCACCAGGTTTCCTCCTCAACACATGGGGTTTACAATTTGAGATGAGATCTGGGTGGGAACACAGAGCCAAACCATATCAGTAAGACTCCAGTGTTAACCAGGGAGCACAGCAGGATGAGTTCAACATTCCTGAGACATTTTGTACTTTGAAAAATCATTTTCAAAAAATTTCCCTTGACATATATCCAATATGTTAATTCTTGCTCACACATCTCACACATAAACAGAAGTCACAGATGAAACCCTTCCTCTATTTTAAAAAAAAGTATATTTAGGAAAGAGCTTCCAAACAGGAGGAAAAGGCTATCAGCTACATTATTTCCTTTTCAAAAGATACATCAAGAAAAAAATAAACTTTATTGAATGGTTTCACCAGTTTCAAAGACAGCCATCAAACTTCTTTCACAAATTTCATCCCAGCCATCTGAGGGTGAGGACAGTTTTACAAAAACAGTGCCATAATGCAAATATTTTAATTAATTGTGTCTCAAAAAATGAGAGCATTGAATCTATTATACTATCCAGATAATAAACATAAGAAAAAATCAATTCAGATGTACAGACTTCCCTGTGAACTTTAAGGCTGCTCTGGGAAAGGAGATTGAGGGTGTAAGAGGCCTTAAGACCTGAAAGGACATGGAAGAACACAATATTTGGGGTGTTTTAATTTAAAGAAATAGCCAAGTTGAGAATGCTTGCCTTCAATAACTTGATTTGTTTGTTCACTATGAAATGAAAGTTCCAGGGTGGAGACAGAATCTGGTCTAATAACTTTACTTGCCACTAATTTGATATCTCGTGACACAGACTTTCTGTTAACTTTTCCATAGAAGTAGAAAATTCCAGTTGTCAGGATGGTCTTGGAGTTCTAAGCTGACTTAGTTCATGCAAGTGGGCATGGGAGGCAGAGGGGGCATTGTAACCAACCACAGACTTTCTTTTGCATCATTGGAGACACAAATGGACATGTGCTGTCCTAATTTATTCAGGATTGCTTTCTACCAAAGGAGACTGCTTATTAATCTGTTGAACATTTGTATATCTTATTTTAAGAGATGTCTGTTCAGGTCTCTTACCTAATTTTTTTTTAATCAGGTTATTTGTTTTCTGGCTATTGAGTTGTTTGAGATCTTTACACATTTTGGATGTTTTGAGTTAATTTTTGTATATGGTGTGAGGTAAGAATCCAGTTTCATTTTTCTGCCTGTGACTATCTAGTTTTCCTCAGCACCATTTATTGAAAAGATTGTTCTTTCCCCACTGTGTATTCTTGGCACCTCTGCAAAATAAAACACTTGACTGTGAATGTGTGGGTTTACTTCTGGGCTTTCTATTGAGTTCCATTGGTCAATGTGTCTACTTTTATTCCAGCACCATGTTGTTTTGTTTACAATAGCTTTGTAATATATTTTGAAGTTAGATAATGTGATACCTGCAGCTTTATTCTTTTTGCTCAAGATCGTAGGGTCTTCCATGGTTCCACATGAATTTTATAATTTTTTTCTATTTCTATAATTGATTTGTAAGTTTAGGAGTCTTTTCCTTGTAATGTCTTTACCTGAGCAGGTGAATTTAAGAGGATGTAGTACCTGCTGATACCAAGGAAGTGCTCACTTGGAAGCTGAGCACACAGGAGCTTGGCAGTCCCTCTCATCCCCTTGGATGTAAGGACCAGTCTGTCTTTAGGGGACTCAGATGTCTGTTCTAATAAAAACAGAAAATTTGAGAACTTGGGTAGAATCAAGTCCTGTGTGACCCTGCATAGGCAGTTGGACAAAGCTTCAGCACAGGTCTGTGCTTTGTTCATGAGACATGGAAGCGGCATCGCAGATCAGCCTCTTTACAGGGCAACTGCAAAGCGCTTCACTCCCTGACCGTTTCTGATCTCATTCAGGGGAATGGTACTGACCTTGATTTCCTACTGTTTATTGTCTCATGTAAACATATGAATCAGTATCAGTTTCGTAGACCCTTAATAACCTGATGAAACAGTTGAAAAAATATTTGGAGCAAAGAGCATATGTCAACAATGAAGAAAATAATGTTATTTCACTGGTTACCTATTAATGGACAGAAATAAACATTGTGATGCTTTCCTCTATGAGGTAGGAGTCTCCTGCTTATACGACAAATAAACAGCAAGGGTTCCTTCACTGTCCAGTAAATAAACAAATTGGATAATGTTATTTTTGGCTCAATATTAAAACTAAACACTGGATGTTTTTAGTGCTTTTCTGTCCTGCTTAGAATAAAATCCAAAATCCATATTAGCACTTTCAAGTTTCTATACTGTTTCTGGATGTCTTGACCATGTTGTTCCCAGATACTATTCATTGGATTCTTGCCATATTGTCCCATTTGCTTTGCCTCAAATACCACCAAGCACACCTCTGCTCTTTTTTCTTCCTGGAAGTTAATTCCCCAAATATTTTCTTCATTTTGTTCAGTCTCTGTGCAAATTCAACTCTTTCAGAGAGGACACCTTGAACTTCCTGTATGAAATAATACTACTTGTCATCCTCTTAATCCTTGCCCTACTTAAATTGTTATCTTCCACCATTACTTGATACTATATGGCATCTATTTCTTCTGTTGTTTATTCTCAACTCTGTATACCAATTGCTTTCAAATGCTTTTGTTCAGGACTCAGCCTTAAAAACAAGCAAATGAAAAAAAAAACAATCTCATGACTCTATATGCACACAAATGTTCCATTGATCAATATTCCCCTCTATATACAATCTGACTCGGAAACAGTATTTCTATTTCCTTTTTTAAAAAAAAATGTTCTATTCGCCACTGCACTGCAGATTCTGTCACAAAAAAAAAAAAAAAAAAAAAAAAAAAAAAAAAGTACCTCCAGCCACTGAATTAAATTTATGGTCAATGGACTTCAAACTGCAGATGGGAAGGCCCTGAATTAGTCTATAAAGTCTGTGCAAGCAAGGTCTCGGTGAGTTTTGTACACTGCTGCAAAACACATTGCTACTGTTCTGATAGTACAGGGAAGGGGAGGAAAACAATTTGTGTTGAATGAACAAATAAATTTAAAAAGCGTTCCTCTTATGTCCATAGTACTGAACTAAGCACTGGGAATATTATGATGAAGACTACAGATATCTTCCAACTTGTTACATGCAGATCAGGAGGAAGATTAAAAAGTAAACACATGTAGTCATTTTGTATATTTAGTCAGCAAATACAAAGCTGCAAGAGCCTGCTAGTTGTGGAGGTGTGGGATGCAAAGATGCATAAACCTTACTTGACGAACAGTGCAAACTGCTGTCAGAGTGGGTGCAACAGTTTCAGAGTAACTAGCTATTTTGTCAAGTGTCGTTAAATGAAAATCTACCATGACCTACCGTCATCAGTGGTTGGGTTCATAACCCTATGGAACACATTGTAATTTAAGTAATGCTGTCCTACTGAGGATATTGAACAGTGTTACTGAAAAAAAAATCTGTGATTCTTTGTTTACAAAATGAAAATGCAGACCAGAGAAATTTCTCTGGGTCATTTCATATGTTTTGTTCCAGTCAAAAGTCCCACAAAAACATATTGATGTCTGCTTTGATAGAAGGATAAAAATTATTTTAGTGTGCCTGCTGAAACTTAATAATCAGACTAATTGGAGGATCTGTTTGTGACAGTTTATTTCTCCCTAACTGAAATTAGGGACAGTTTAAATCTCCCTAACTGCAAATTCTGAAAAGAATTTGCAGAGCTAGAATCAACAGAAAAATGTCAGTACTTGAGAAACTACATAATGCAGAAAGCCCATTTTATTAATCCTTATTTTGAATCAAGATATAATCCAAGCGCAGAGGCAGGAAACATTAAAAGGGAAGGTAATTCCATAAATACTCATTAAGCTACCACTGCATTCCAATACGGCCCTAGGTATTCAGAGGCTTCAGTGATGAAATGTTTGTGTATTTGGTTGGTTGACTGATTGGTATGTTGTTGTAGGGTCTTGGTCTGTCACTCAGGCTAGGAGTACAGTGGCTTGAACTGGGCTCACTGTAGCCTCTACCTTTTGGGCTCAAGTGATCCTCCCACCTAAGCCTCCCGAGTAGCTGGGACTACAGGTGTGCACCACCATGCCTGGCTAATTTTTTGTTTGTTTTTGTAGAGATGGAATCTCACCATGTTGGCTAGTCTGGTCTCAAATTCCTGGGCTGAAGGGATCTGCCTGCCTTGGCCTCCCAAAGTGCCAGGACTATGGGTGTGAGGCACCGTGCCCAGTCTAATTGTTGTTATTTATTTCTCCCCTCTGTGAAAAGAGCCTTGACTGAAGCCAAGAGAAAATTGCAAGGTAATACGGTATAGTGTATTTTGTAAACTCTTGATGCACTAGAAGTTGGGAGGCGGGAAGCAACCTGAGGAGCACGGTGTGACGGGAGGCAGTGTAAGATGGGGAAGGAGGACGGCAGTGTAGAGTAAGCAGAGAATCCTAAGTGTAACCTCAGGTCTATCACTATCAATTTTGTCAGACTCGTGGAATGTCTTAACCACTCTAGTCCAAGTTCGCTAGTCTGATAAGTGGAAATAGTAAAAAAAGTATAATTTACAGGTGACCCATTCATTTTGTAAATATTGACTGAACTTCCATGGGGTAAGCAAGAGCTGCTGTTTTGGTTGCTCATCATTCATCACTTTACTTCTGCTAACTGCATCCCACTTGCCCATAAACACACCTGCTTTCCCTCTGTCTCAGCCCTTGCCGTTCTAGGAAAACTGACTCCATCTCCAACTCAGCACAGTGTGGGTCACATGGTCCAGGCCTGAGCCAATCAAGACAGAGCAATTTTCTGGCCAATGAGAAAAAGGTTCTGAGAGGGATGCAGGATCCAGCCAGAGACACAATTTTGCTGAAAATTTTGGAAGACTTAGTTTATTCTCACTGGCTGTAGACGTGGAGAGGATGTAAGTGCTTTTCAAAGTGCAAATATGATCCCCATTGTCCCTTGCATCAACCCCTTCAGTGTCTTCCCATATTTTTCCAGACGTCAAGCAGTGCAGTGACAGCAAATTCTCTGGTGCTGCAGTGCTCACCATGATCCTCTTTTCCTTTCTGCAGAGGTGGTCCAGGTTCATGGGCCCCAAAGCCCACACAGTAGCAGGGCTTCTGTAAGGAAAAGGGTTCAAGGTTACACATTCAGAAAACCATTCAAATATTTTCCAAGGGATTAAAAATAGATTTTTAAAGTATGGGGTGTGTGTGTGTGTGTGTGTGTGTGTGTGTGTGTGTGTGTATATGTGTGTTTGTGTGTGTGTATACATGTATATAATATGTTATATGATATATATATTATATATAATATTCCATACACAATGGGATATTATTCAGCCCTAAAAAAGAGATTCCACACATGCTACAACATGGGTGAACTTTGAGGATATTATGGTAGGTAAAATAAACCATACGCAAGTACGAATATTAGATGATTTCACTGATATGAGGCAGCTGGGATACGCAAATTCATAGAGACAGAAGTAAAATGGTGGTTGCCAGGTGCTGGGGGAAGTGAAATGGAGAGTTATTGTTTAATGTGAACAGAATTTCAGTTTTGCAAGATCAAAAAAATCCGGAAGTGGATGGTAGTAATGCCTGCATAGCCATGAAAATCTATTTAATGTCACCTAACTATACACTTAAAAATGGTTACGATGATAAGTTTTTATGTTGCATGTATTTTAGCACAAATAAAATTAAAAATAAAAGAGCCTATTGTGGTGATCATCCACCAAGGTAGTCTTAAAAGATTCTAAGCAAGGGATTGTGGCATTTCATCAGCTTCCAGGTGATTCCACCCTTGAACTTTTGTACTATCTACACAAACGTCTTTTTTGAGATGGGGTCTTTCTCTGTTGCCCAGGCTCAAGTGCAGTGGTGTGATCATGGTTCACTGCAGCCTCAGCATCTTGGACTCAAGTGAGCCTCCCACGTCAGCCTCTCCAGTAGCTGGGATTACAGGCACACACCTACAAGCCTGGCAATTTTACGTTTTCTATAGAGATGGAGTCTCGCTAGCAAGTGAGACCCTGTCTCAGCCTCCCAAAGTGCTAGAATTACAGGCGTGAGCCACCACACTCAGGTGCACAAACTTATTTTTATTCCTCACACAAACTACGCTCCCTCAACAAGATGGAAAATATTAAAGAAAAGTTGGGAGACACAAATGATAAATGAAGTTTAATGTAGCCAGTTAGAATCCCAGAGGAGAGAATATATACGTAGAAAGAGAGGCAACATTTGATGAGATGATGGGAGATACTTTTTCGAGGACTAATGAGAGACACAAATCCAAAGATTCAGGAAGCACAACACATACCAACTAGGATTAAATAACTTTAAAAATTGCAAACTTGCATAGTCTAGTGAATGTGTAGAACACGAAAAACAGAGAGAAAGGCAGACCATCTATGAAAGAATAGCAGATGGACTAAAAGCGGATTTCTCAGTGTGTCATCTTTTAAGAACAAGGATAAAATAAAGACTTTATTTTAAATGAAAACAAACAAAGAAAAAAAAACAAATTAGGCTTCCTCCTTCACAAGGCCTTTAGTAGCCAGTGCTAACTTAATCTCCTAAGTATGGATTCAAGTCTCTCATTAGTCCTCTAGAATTTACCTCCCATCATCTCATCCAATGTTGCCTCTCTTTCTACGTGTATATTCTCTCCTCTGGGACTCTAACTGGCTACATTAAACTTCATTTATCATTTGCGTCTCCTAACTTTTCTTTAATATTTTCCATCTTGTGACGGAGCCTAATTTGTGCGAGGAATAAAAATAAGTTTGTGCACCTGGGTGTGGTGGCTCACGCCTGTAATTCTAGTACTTTGAGAGGCCGGGACCCCATCTCTATAGGAAATGTAAAATAGCCAGGCGTGGATATGCATGCCTGTAATCCTAGCTACTGGAGAGGCTGAGGTGGGAGGCTCACTTGAGTCCAGGATGTTGAGGCTGCAGTGAATCATGATCACATCACTGCACTTTTCATGGAAGTTCTTCCCTCTCTCATTCACCCGGTTGGCCTCCCCTCCTCTCTCAGAGCTCAGCTCCTCCCTCACGTCCTCTGTGAAGGCTTTGGTCATCTCCCTTGCTGGATGATGTCCCCCTATCAAGGGCTCTCAAGGACCTGTGGCTGTTCCTCCTTTGTCCTGCCTGAGTTGTGGCTCACCACTGTGTGTTGATTAGCTGCCTTCTGTCTGTTTCTGCCCCTGAACTGTGAAGACTAATGGGTAGGTCTACTCTGTGCTTTTGTCCAGCTCTTTATTTGCAGAGCTCAGCACCAAACATGTCACTTAGGATACTCTGAATAGGTATTATCTGAGTAGAAGTAAGGAAAGAAAAAAGGGAGGTTGGCGGGAGGAGCAAGCACTTATGTCATGGTTACAAAAGAAGATGGAAGACTTAAAAGCCCTCGAAGTAATCTGACTCCATGTGAGAAGCATAATCAGATCTAAAACAAGATAATGGCAAGAGGCAGAAGCTCTTGAGACCATGGCCCTGCTCCTGTAATTTTACACAAAATTGTTAGTCCCCAGGGCGCGGAGTGTGTGTTTAAAGATCGTTTTCATTTCTGGATGCTCATGCATTGTTGCAGGCGTGATTTTGTTAAGAATGTACTTGAGAAGCTTCAGTACTCCTTTGTTAGCCAGTGCTAACTTAACCTCTTGGGGAGTACTTACAGAAATGACTGCAAGTACAGCAACAGGAAACAAAAAGCCAGAAACTAAATAGATGGATGTACATCAGAAAACAAGTGTAGAAACCACGCATTGTTCTTGTCAGTTATTTACAGTCTGAACTTTGATTTCTGTAAACTGGATATGATACATCTTCTCCACTACTTCAAGCACAGTCCAGCTCCTGTGGCTTTCTTGTCCATCCATGGTTTCATTCTCACCGAAGTCTACTAGCATTTATTTTTATCATCATGTGATGCAGGTCATCGTGTTAACATTTATTTGAACAGGACAAAGTTCGCAAGTTTGTTGCATCAAAGGGGAATCCACTTTCAAGCTTGAATGACTACATGCTTGTGGGAAATGAAGACCTCAGTGTAAGAATATGATATAATTTTAAAATATGTATTCTCTGTCTATGGACAAATTGCATTATAATTTTTGGAAGAACACAAAATGAGTAGCAATGCCAATAAACTCACTAACATGTCACACGAAAGAGGAATTGAGGTTGTGGTTAGTTTTAGCAACGTCTTGGAAACCATTAAGCTATGCTTGTGAGAGGTGGATCCAGGCATTGTGCAGTTTCCTCATTCATAAGCCTGTCAGACAGATCCCACCTGAAATACACTGAGGTAGAAGGGATGTAGATTTCCATGAGTTCTGGGAAGGTGGTAAAGTATAAAAGACATTGGATGCAAGACTGGATTATGGAATCTGCAGAGCTCTAGATTTGGATCTTCACCTAATTCTTACCAGTTGGGAGGCCCTGGGTAAGCTAACATCATGGAGCCTCTGTTTCCTCATCCCTAAGCTCTAGATCATAATTGTATCTTTTTCACAGTGTTGAGAAAATTAGACTGTCTGTGAAAGTCAGCAGAAAAGTGTATTTCATGTGTCGCTACAATAATTTTGGCCACTGTTTTCATTAACATCGTGCATGTTGTAACCATTTTTTCTAAAGCTATAAAACCCTATGGAGTCTATCTGACATAAATGCAGATTTGTGTATTAGAGGGAGTTCTTTTACATGAAAGTGTTCGAAAGATGATGTTGTTTGTGCCAGTACTATTGGGAGGATTCAGGCCACTTGTTATCAAAAGCAAGAGCTTGGCATTTTCCAACACTCTTGACTCTTCTTCATGGTCACCTGGGTGGCTTCCATAAACGCTTTACTTCACTACAGTTTTCTGAGGCCAACTGAACCTCCCTAGGGTTCCAACTTTTTCTGTCCTCTTAGATACCCAGAGGGTTAGTCTGGAAATACTACGATCTATGGCTGAGCTGAGCCTCTAAGCAAGACTGCTCCTGGAGAAAGGTAGCAATGTTTCTATTACCACCCAATCAGCCCTCCCTTAATTAAGAGTGGGCTCACTTACAAGTAAGAGTGGTGGGGGACAAAAATCCATTCACAAAATAAAGCAGCTGACAAACTTCCACTAGACCCTGTGGTGAACTTTTTTCCATGTGTTCAAAATTGAAAACTGATTGCAATATCACTTTTAATCAGTAGAACATGTTACATGGCCACATAATTACAAAAACTGTGCAATTGCTGATATCAAGAAGGTCATCCTTGTAATCCTGGTCAGAGCTTAGAAAAGCTGTGCTTTCTTAAATACGCTATTGTAAAAAATAGATGAAGGCAGAGTCTCCAACATTGAGAGTTATTGCAGAAGTACCTGTAAGCCAAAAGTGACAAGTGGTATTGCTTCAAAGCAGAGAGGAAAATGGTTTCCTTCAGATTCCGTCATACAGTCATCCACCGGACAGGAGAAAGAAGTGGGGCTTGTGTCTCTCAAAGACTCCTTCAAGGGTAGTCTCTGGGTCTCCACTGGGGATGGCTTTTCTCCATTTGCTGTTCATGTATTCAAGGCAAATTTATTGGCTAATAACCATGTAGCATGGAGGGTATTCACAAGACCAGAAAAAAAACGAACAACAAGCAACACATTGGCAAAAATAATGCTGTAGTTATCTGTAAAGTATTGTAGGAGCAGAGATGAGGAGGGATTAACCCCATCCAGGAAGACAGGACACAGAAGAAGTGACGTTTGAGCTGGGTTTGCTCCAGAGATGACAAATAGATTCAATCCTGAGTCCCGACTCCGGGTGTCTGATGTGCTGTGTTGAGGTCTGTGAGGCTGGGCTGCGGGCCTCAGGCAGAGGTACTCTTGCCTATTAATGTCTCCCACAGACCAGTACCTGGGAGTGGGATGGAAGGGCTATATCCTGCCTCAGTTAGCAGCTTGATCTCAACCACGTCACTGTTCTTCATGTTTGTTTCTGAGAAGTAAGAATTAGATACAAACACATTTTCTCCACTGTCTTCTCATAATAATGAGTGTTCTTTCTAACATTTTCTATCCTCCTCCGGCCTTCTTCACATAAAGAAGTCCAGGAACTCCATAGGTGTTTACTA
The DNA here is from genome assembly GCA_004027835.1 of Alouatta palliata. Lineage (NCBI taxonomy): Eukaryota > Metazoa > Chordata > Mammalia > Primates > Atelidae > Alouatta > Alouatta palliata. Next base: position 88,718 of record PVKV010000488.1, read on the forward strand.
AGTTCAGTGTCGCCAGCCCTGGATACTGTACATTAGTGGCTGTAAACTACAGTGTTGTTGGCTAAATACGATCCAAAGATATAATACATTTTGCCCTACAAAGTTTTCTTTATTTTTCTCTGTGTGAGAAAGAAGGCGGATTTGACACTTTTTTTTTTTAAAGATAGATTTATGGCTTCTCTTCACAACTCAGATAATCTGGCAACAGCGTCCTCACATAGGATTTCACAGGGAGATAGGGTGTTCAGGGAAGTCATCTCCTGAGAAGTAGCACACAGTGTAAACCCTGTGTTTAAACAAAGTCAGTCATGTGAAGATCTAGGGCAGAGGTGAGCAAACTCACCTGTAGGGAGCTACGCAGTGCAGATGTTTGGCTTTGCCAGCCATGCAGTCCTTCTCATAATGACTTTGTAGTGCTAAAACTGCCATAGACAATACTTACGTGATTGAGTGTGAAGTTATTCAAATAAAGCTTTATTTACAAAAACAATCAGCTGGGCATATATGGCCCATGGGCCAAAGTTTGCCAAACCTTGACTTAGGGGAAGAGTCATCCAGATAAAGAAATCATAAGCTGCAAATCCCTGAGGCAGAAAAATATCTTGTAAGTTTATGTGAAAGAAAGAAAGAGTTCATTCTTTATCAAGAATAAAATCAGAGGAGAGTAGGATATGTGAGAATGTGCTCATCTGTCCCTTAGATTTGGCAACCAAGTGGGAGAGAAGTTATACTGAAATTAACTCTAATGTTTACACAATCCTACATAGTTTTAAATTTACTTGTCCTGGAACCAACACTCACAGATATCCATGGAATTAATTATTAGTGGATTCGAAGGTGTTTTATTGTGCATTCCATGAGATGTAGTCCAGCCCTTCTAAACATCAACCATGTAATTATCTTCTGTGTCTCTAAGGCAATGCAGAATGCCTGACTTTCCTCTGGATTATGATAGTGAAAAAGAATAAACATAGTTTGTAGAAAAATACCTCACGTATAAAGGAAGTAATAGATATCGTTGAGTCATAGCACATTTTTATAAGGTATAATTCTCTGAAAAATATCAAAATATGTTTGGAATCATTTACAACTCTGCCCAGATATTTGGATAACTGAGACATACCAATTTGTGATAAAGAGTTAATGTGAAAAGGGTGATTTCACTACAGTATTTTTATCTGCCTTAGCAGAGGATGAGGAATAAAAGATAACTTAGCAATCATGTAGCCTAGCATTTCCAAAGTCAAGGAATATTGAAAAGCCCTGACAACATGAGTATGAACACGGCATTAAATATCTTGAATTAAATAGTGAGAACGTCACTGCCTTTTTAATCCCCTTTTAAAATTATTTTGATTATACTCTGTGAAAAATCTCACTTTCGTACAGCCATGTTTTAACACTGGCTTATCTCCTTTTTTGCAAAGAGAATTCTGATCTCCAGCTCAGAGCCCTCAGCAGCCGCAGCACCCATGACATTGATTAAATTTGGCTTGTTTTTGTCTTCCCAGTTAACTTCTATGCAGGGTTTGCTCTTCCCAAAACTCTCCACTCTTCCGCATCCTGACCTCTGTCCTGGGAGACCATCCTGAATAGACAACATTACTGGGCTTTCAGGCTCTCTGGCTTCCCACTGGGCTAGCTGAACCCTGAGGGGAGGATTGGAGGGAAGGAAGAAAGTAAGGTCGAAGCAATTTTCCTCTTGACGTTCTCCATTGGAGGTCACCTCAAGCTGGCTCTGTCCCTTGGGTACTGATCTACATGCCTTCCTCTTCTTCCTATTTCTAGTAAACTTTCCCACTCCCTCACCCTCGTACACATACGGAAGTGTTCCCTATACCCCATCCATATCTGTTTTATCTGTAAATCCACCCATGTGGGGTCCTGTTGAAACCTAAATAACACAACTTCAATTTATATTGATTGCGATCACTTACCTATGAACAGACATGACAGAAATGTTCCTTTTAAAATAAATATTTAAGTTTTCAGAATGATCCACTTTCTTTTTTGAGACAGGGTCTCATTGTGTCACCCAGGCTGGAGTGCAGTGGTGCAAACACTGCTTGCTGCAATTTCAACATCTTGGGCTCAAGCCATCCTTCGCCTTAAGTCCCCAAAGTAACTGAGGCTACAAGCACATACCACCACGCACAGCTAATTATTTATTTTTTGTAGTCGCAAGGTCTCCTTGTATTGCCCAGCTGGTCTCAAACTCCTGAGCTCAAGTGATCCTCCCACCTAAGCCTCCCAAAGTGTTAGGATTACAGGTATGAGCCACTGCACCCAGTCAGTCCACTTTGTTTTTCCTCTCTCTTTCTTTCCCTTCCTTTCCTTTCCTTCCTTCCTTCCTTCCTTCCTTCCTTCCTTCCTTCCTTCCTTCCTTCCTTCCTTCCTTCCTTTCTTCCCTCCTTCCCTCCCTCCCTCCTTCCTTCCTTCCTTCTTCTTTTTTTCTTCTTTCTTTCTTTCTTTCTTTCTTTCTTTCTTTCTTTCTTTCTTTCTTTCTTTCTTTCTTTCTTTCTTTCTTTTTGATGGAGTTTTACTCTTGTTGCCCAGGCTGGAGTACAGTAGCATGATCTCGGCTCACTGCAACCTCCGCCTCCCAGGTTCAAGAGATTCTCCTGTCTCAGCCTCCCGAGTAGCTAGGATTATTGGCATGCACCACAACACCTGGCTAATTTATTTTATTTTATTTTTTTTGTATTTTTAGTAGATCCACATTGATCAGGCTGGTCTCGAACTCTCGACCTAAGGCGATCTGCCCGCCTCAACCTCCCAAAGTGCTCGGGTTACCACTGTGAACCACCGTACCCAGCCAATCTACTTTCAATGTAAATATTAGATAACAATTCAAGTGATACTGAAATATGCTAGAAAATTACGAAGATGATTTGTGGCTGATGAAATTGGTCCAGGCTTGTGGTTTTTTAACTGGTTGGTGTTTTAGTTTGTGATTTTACATTTAACTGAAATGGAGAGGGGAAGGGATGTGCTCAAGGTCACCAGGAAAATAATTGGTTGTATGTCAAAGCCATAGCTAGAAACCACATCTGCATAATTGTCTGGCCATGGTTGCCTCTATCATACCAGATGGCCTAATACCAGCATGAATGATGTGGGCTGAACAGACAGACATTATCACTAAACAAGGGATTGTAAATTCTATAAATCCAGCACTGGAGGTGTTTAAGGAACCTTAATATATGCAGCTTTTCAAAGGTGAATGGAGTCTAGTTGTCTTGGATGATGTGAACAAATATCTACTATATTTCCATACAGGCTAATATCAGAAACATCCACCCAGGGCAAATATGTGTTCTCTCCCATACAGGCTAATATCAGAAATATCCACTCAGGGCAAATACATGTGCTCTTTCCCAGATAAATTCAAGGAGAGGCAGAAAGTAGGCAGCCAGCGCAAAGTCACACTTTACAGAAATATAAGGCAAAAATCAAAAGTTAGGGTAGCCTCAGGCAATAAGAAAAGCAACCAAGAACTTTTTTCTGCCCATAGAAGAGAATTCAAAGATAACATGGGAGCAGAAATAGTACAGTTAATAGGAGTCATCTATGTCAAACCCCAGAAAATGGGCAAAATTATGGTACTCCTCATCTTCTACCTCCTCATAAAACTGCAAGAACAGTCTCTCTTTTTCAACTCCTAGGAAAAATGTTTCTGTCGTAAGATGATGCAGACAGTATCCATAGTTTGCAGGCTGAAATGTTTTTAAATTAGTTACCAAAATTTAGAAATGGAAGATTTTACATAAAAATTTAGATTTCCAGACTCTCTTGAAGTCTTAAAATTTGAGTCTAGATTCCAACATGACAGTCGGCCAGGACGGGTATTAATATCCTCCACCTTCCCCAGAGATAGCAAATGCTCTCTGCTTGAGAGACTCAGCACATGGTATGCTTTATATTCAGCTGAAAAAGAGAGAGAGAGACACACACTGACTGGACCCTCCTTGCATTTCAGTTTGTTGTTGCTGTTGTTGTTGTTTTGAGACTATGTCACACTCTAATAGTTTCAGAGAAAAGTGTACACTCCAGGCTGGAGTGCAATGGCGTGATCTCAGCTCACTGCAATCTCTGCCTCCCAGGTTCAAGTGATTCTCCTGCCTCAGCCTCCCAAGTTACTGGAATTACAGGTGCACACCACCACACTCAGCTAATTTTTGTATTTTTAGTAGAGACAGGGTTTCATCATGTTGGCCAGGATAGTCTCCATCTCATGACCTTGCGATCTGCCCTCCTTGGCCTCCCAAAGTGCGGGGAATACAGGTGTGAGCTGCTGCACCCGGCTGCATTTTAGTTTGAGTATCCAAAGAAAATAGAACGTATGAAATTACCAGGTACTGACAATTACGAATTCTTGAAGCTTTTGTAATTCTCAGTCCAAGTATGTGGGGGCAACAGCAGGTGAAGAGTCTGCTTCTCTCTGTGGTCCTGTTTTGAGTACTCTCTACACATTTCCTTCTTGAAAATATTCTATTAGCTCCACGTGTTTTTGAAACCCTGTTGCCTAAAATAGCATCACTTTTCTTAAACCAACTTCATTTCTGTTACCTGGGTGAACCTAATACAATTTCCCTATACGTCTGTCAAGTTAATCCATTTGCTGTCATCCTGCATTTTGAGTTGAAACTAATACATACACTAATCTTTAATTTATAACATGAATTCCATTAGATCAGGTGGGTTTAAAAGAAAGGCTTTATTCGATCCCAAGATGTATCCTGTGAACACCACTTAATATCACGTGTGTTCAGTGAGTTGAATAAACCTAGCTGCTCTGCTTGCTGCCGGTCTTACTAAATACACCCAGAGTTGTAATGCTACTAGGTGTTCTAAAATTTTTGCTGAACAAAATATTTCAAAAAGAAATATTTAGGTCACTTGTAGAAGTAAACTCTACTCTGAAAACTTGGTTACAGAGCGATTCAAACTTTCTTTTATGTTTTTAAATGATTGCATCCTTTTTTTAAAATGTAGTAGTCCTGTTCTCACAATTAAATGAAGGATGGGAAATAGGAATTCCATTTATAATTATTGCTGTAGTTATCACGTTTGGACTCATATACTCCCCCAAATATGATCTATTTCACAAACACATTGCTCTTTTTATAAAGAATTGGGTTTGGAGGCTGAATTGCAGGGGGGTCTAAGGCCTGGGAATTTCCCCAGTTAAAAGATATTTTTTCTAACCAATTAACTCATGCACAAATCAAATTCTCTGCTAGGGCAGATGGGCCTCGCCATATTTCTCCATGCTCACATTTTCTCTGGAACCATTCATTTCTGTAGGTTTTTTTCCTTTAAATGGCAGCAGAAGAAGGCGGCTTTATGAGTGCCAAGGGAAGACAGCAGGTATTTTGAAATCCCGTGCCACTTGTAGGGATCCTGGCCTTTTCTTTCTCAGCTTCTACCACAGGTGCAAACAGTGAGGCAGAGTCTACACATACCTCTGGGTTGCGATTCTGTCCCCAGGCGCAGTGTTAAAAGCTTGCCACACTCTGCATCTCTTGCTAATGTTGGGGGTGGAGAGTTTATTTCCTTAAGAAAGCAAACAGCAACTCGGTCTTCTACAACTGCTCAGTGTCCTACAGTTGTCTCTATGGATAGCTTAGGGTTTATCTTGAAATGAAGATGATAAAGCAGCTCCAGGAGCAATTTAAGTCCCCTGAATCTGGCATCAATATGATAGGGAGACCCTGAGCTTCTACACATGACAGTACTTACGATTTTTATGCGTAACACCAAACACACTGAATAGAAGTTAAGAATACAATTGTATGTAAAAGTGTGTTTTTGTATGTGTGTGTGTGCACAAATATGAGTGTGCACCTGTGTTATGAGTGGAAATTTAGATGGGGTCAAGTATCTGTTTTCCACTTACTAATCTAGGGCTCTTTGTGCCCTAGAGGATTTACATTATAAAGTCCTTGTGAGAATCTAGTAAGTGCCTGGCTCATAGAAAATGCTCAGTGGTATTTCTATTTCTAGATCCTTGCGGAACGGTCACACTGTCTTCCACAGTGGTTGAATTAATTTACACTCCCACCAGCAGTGTAAAAGCGATGGATGCAGCAAACCACCATGGCATGTGTATAGCTATGTAACAAACCTGCACAATCTGCACGTGTACCCCGGAACTTAAAGTATAATAAGTAAATTAAAATGAAATGCTCAGTGGATGTTGATTACAATGATTACTATTACTATGGCTGATAATGTCAAGATCGCCTAAAATGCTTGCTTTTGGAAGTGTTACCCCGTTTCCTCTTCTTTAAATAGCAATTATAACGTATCACAGGATTCTTGCTAGAATTATATGAACTGGTACACTGCAAATGCTCAAAGAGTCATGGTAGCATACCGATTTACAGAATGAACTCCAGAGCTGACATGGCTCCAGCACTTAATACCTGCACGACTTTGCTCAGGGCACCTAATCTGTCTCCTCATCTGTAAAAACGAAGGTGACAATGGTACTTACTTCTTGGAGATGAAGTGAGGATTAAATATCTCAAGGCAAGTAAAGAATTAGAATGGTAACTGCTATGTAGTGGGTGTTCCGTAGATGCCAGATATAGATATCTGTGGGAAACACTTGATGGCCTTCTCACTGGGCTCACAGTAGACTGTGGGCTCTCTTGCTGCCTGTGCTGAGCGGCGTGGTCTGAAGGGGCTCATCCATCTGTACAGTTTCACTTGGATTCCCATCCTCTCCTTGAGCTACCCCTGTGTCGCTATCATTTCATACAGGGCCTTCGAGATACAGTCACCAGCTTGTAAGATGCCGTTATATGTCCTCTGGCAAGGATTAAAAACAGTCCCACTGATACTTAAAAGAAAGTATGGGGCCAGGCACGGTGGCTCACGCCTATAATCCCAGCACTTTGGGAGGCCGAGGAGGGCAGATCACAAGGTCAACATGGTAAAACGCTGTCTCGACTAAAAATACAAAAATTAGCTGGTCATGGTGGCCCGTGCCTGTAGTCCCAGCTACTCTGGAGGCTGAGACAGAAGAATCGCTTGAACTCCGGAGGCAGAGATTGCAGTGAGCCAATATCACGCCACTGTACTTCAGCCTGGCAACAGAGCAAGACTCCGTCTAAATAAATGAATAAATAGATAAAAGTATGTTTACATCTCAGATTAGGGCTTGGCATGATATGGAGAGAAATATTCAACTTCAAAATAATTAATTCATTGCATTTTTTAAAAGCACAATTGAATACCACCTTGATAACAAGGTCTACGGGCAGCTAATATGCACAGCCCCTGGCTGGAGAGCACAGTAACTCCCAGGCAGGGTGTACAGTTCGCAGGGTCTGAGTTCAATAGTGGTGTGTCTTTTTGGGGGGTTCTTTCACCACTTAAGCTTTAGCCTTCACCTGTAAAAGATAGGTGACCAGGTGTCTCTGTGAGAAAAAAATAAGTAAATACACGGATAAGCATCTAGAATACAGTACTCAGGGAGACACAGTGAAATCCAGGCAAATGGTGACATGCTTAGTAGATACTGTGTGCCCACACGCTTTTACAAAAACGTGACGGAGCAAAATTGAAATTTGAAATTGCTTTATTTGAAAATTCAGTTAAGGCTGGGTGCAGTGGCTCATGCCTGAAATCCCAGCACTTTGGGAGGCTGAGGCAGGTGGATCACCTGAGGTTAGGAGTTCAAGACTAGCCTGGCCAACATGGTGAAACCCTGTTCTACTAAAAATACAAGAATTACCCGAGCGGGGTGGCACACACCTGTAATCCCAGCTACTAGGGGGCACTAGGGCAGGAGAATCATTTGAACCAGGGAGGCGGAGGTTGCAGTGAGCTGAGATAGCGCCACTGTACTCCAGCCTAGGCAACAGAGCAAGACTCTTTCTCAAAAAAAGAAAGAAAGAAAATAAAAGAAAATTCAATTAAAACCAAATTAAATCGTGTAACATGTCATTTCCCAATCTTCTTACATAATTGTTCATATTTTCTGAGAATCACTGTATGTCTGGCATTACTATAAATACACTAAAATTTTTACTCTAAATATCTGTGAGGTAATATTTTCTTTATTATCCCCGTTTAGTAGAGGTAGAAGCTGAGAAGGAGAGGTAAAATACTGTGCGTAAGACCAGACAGTGACAAAGCCAGGATTTAAATTCAGGCAGTGTGCTAGCTGTAAAGCAACTCAGCATTGGCGAAATTACAATTTTACAATAACATTTCCCCTAGAGCTTCGAATAATATGAAAACATTAAAGCAGACCATCAAGGTTTCATTAAAAAGCACAATTTATATATCTCAAATTGCCTTTACTGATCTTCCTACCCTCAGTGTAGAAAGCAGTAACACTTGCTTATTATCTGCCATTATTATTTTTGTCTCTTCCTTCCCACATATTTTGCAAAAACATTCATTTTACTCAGAGAATCGAGATCCCCACAGTGAGAGAGGTGAATGTCTCACATGGTGATGCTCTTACCTGGTGTATTTTATCCAGTCCAGGGTTTACCCAACTTTCTCTCTTTGTATCATTTGCTCGTTAGTAGTAAAGGTTTCCGAATGGCTATACAGGCAACCCCCAAATTTCAGTGGCAGCAGTTTTCCACAACATAGATGTATTTATTCTTCAAATCTCAATACAAATTGAATTGAGTGGTGGAGAGGCTCTGTTCTGTACCTTTTTAAGAGACCTAGATTGTTTCTACATTTAAGGTCAAGACTGAGGTCATTCCACAATGAAAAAAAGACATCATGGAATTCCCTTTATGAGATTTATAGTTGGAATCATGACTTTTATTGATCAGAACTCAGTCATATGACCCCCAAATTAAAATTATTTCCATTGGCCAAACTCAGGCACATGACCCCATACTCACACCATTTTCATTGGTCAGAACTCAGTCACATGACCCCAGATTCACATCCTTTTTACTGGCCTAAAATGAGTCACATGACCCCAACCCAAACTCAAGAGAGAACAGGAAAAGTAGTCTAAGGTAGAGCCCTAGAAGGAAAATTAAAGGGGTTGGTGAGTACATTGTATGATCTTTGCCATTACCTAGACTAACTAACTGCCTTGAGCTTCTGAGTTCTGCTTTCTCAGCCAGGAGTTACTATGCTCATGCCCCTGCTGAGCATCGTCATTCAGGGAAATGGCAGAAATGTTCCCTCAATCTATCAACATTGCCTATTCCAAAGGCCAGGGAGGTCTGACCTCTGTTTCCTCAGCTGCAGTTCACCCTGGAGAAAAGTTGCAAGTGTCAGAAGATTAAAATAAAAGACTTCTCGGCGGGAATGCAGGCTTATTGAACCCTAACATTGTTTCGTTCTTTGAGAAACAGGAGAAATGAGGCCTAAAAATTAATGGCTGAATTTCATGTGCAGAGAGCTGATCCTTTCTTCCAAAGTTAGTCCAACCAATGGGTAAAAGCAGCAACATTTTATAAACCGAATCTAATCTTCAGCCACACATCTGGAAGTGCAAACGTTTCTCATAATTATCAGCTACTAATAATGGCACAGGCACAAGAAGGACGTTATGTTTAGAAACACAGTTACCCGGAAAAGTAATTCTCCTCTGAGCTGGATGATTCTGAGTGACTTTGATGCCAAATATTTTCACACCTCCAACACACAAACTTAGTCTACAGTCCTCCTATAAATGAAATCAGAAGTAAAGTGTATGCTGATGAGAGTTTTATATTCTTGAGTTTTCTTTTCTAAAACTTAGCAAAGAATTCTGCCTAATCGCCAGTCAATGGCACATAAATATTCGTTCAAGCATGGCTGTCTCTTAAATTTTCCCATCTCTATCTTAATCTCCGTCTCCACTAAATTCTCCTGCACTGCCTCCACGACCCCATTTAATTGATTGATTCATGTCCTTGGGTGACATCTTTGAAAAATATATGTCAATGATTTGTGTACACATGCACCTTAAATTCATATCCTATTGCACTATAGAGTTTGCTTCTCTTGGTTTTCTTCATTCAGCACTATGCTTTGCAGAGCTCCTTAGGGTGCTCTTGGCTTCCCTAGATCATTGCCACTGTGAGTTTTAACCGATAGAGCTCTATCCTCCTGCTCCCACTCATAAACACACATCGCAAGAATAGTCTGTGTCTACTAAATTCAATTAACCTCTCAGTCCACTGGGTTAAGATAAATTTCCATTGGCTGAAATGTGGCTTTGGTAGAGATAAACACTCAATTTGTCCACTTATTTTTAACTAATATTTTAATTTATTGCAATGAAACATTCAAGATCCATTTTTCCTAGATGTTTAAGTTCAACTTACAAATCTCAATACTGTATTTATAAAGCTAATGCATTTTACAATTTAAGCTAAGTTAAACTTTTTCAAATATTTCTAACTGCATTATAAATGTAATGCTTTAATTTATTTCAAAGCTATTAAGATGCTACATTACAAAAACTATGTAAGTACTTAAATAATCCTAGTAAGTGTACTATATTAAACTTTGAAATAGAGTGATCTCAGGTTCTGTTCAACATACTAATATTGTTTAAAGTTAAATGCCTTCTTAAGTCTTTCAACTTGGAATAACAAGTCCAATATTGTTTTCTACATTGCATGTTTTAATTTAGACCACAAGGCTAATCTGTTACCCCAGTGTGCCAAAATTAAATATTTCAAATACAAAGTATATTACAAGTCTATCTATAGCTTAACACTAAAATATAACTAGGGGCTTGGTTCACTTCAATATCTTGATTCTTGTTGCTAACGCTTCCTAGTATGAAATGTCCACTGAGGAAATACCTTTACTCTCTCTAGCAATCAGGGCTAATTGCCCAAGCAAGTGGGGAGTTTTTGTCCCATAGTGATCAAGGGGTCTTTCCTCAGTGGGGCGTGATTGCTTGTTGACCAAAAATGTTCCAACAAGAAAGAATCTGGAACTGCAAATATTACAGAGGTTATTCTCACCAACCAGAGAGACTCCTTGAGGTTTTTCCACCATCTTTATATCAAGCTGCGATCTAAGTCCATGCCCTCCAGGGATCCGGCTGTCTAGATTCAAGTCACACAGATCCAAGTAGCCAGAGGTGATTTGATAATGAACTCTCCATCCTGGATGCCTCCCCATAACTGGAATCACCAAATGTATTTAGTCCTTCTTTCTGTCCTGCATTATTTTCCCATCTTGTCTGCCTATTAAGACCTGTGGTTAGAGCCTGCATATTTGTTGTGTTCTAGACTTTCTGATTGTTTTCTACTAGTTCAATAATTTTTAGCATCTGAGGTGCTTCATAAAGATGACCCCTGCAATTGTCAATCCTAATAATAGCAACTTAGAAAATAATTGTTAAGCTTTAATCATCTGCTACTAGATTTGTTAAGTTTCTTGATTTAAATAGCAGATTTTAAAATTTAGTATGGTTGCTTCTTTTTAATGTTAAAATATCAGATGTGACAAAAAGAATGCAGACTAATTCAATTATTCTAAAACATCTTACTTTCTTCTTAATATATTCTAAAATGTCAGTACAACACACTCTTCATTTTTTATTATTTTACTAATATTTGTTACTATAAATACACACATATACATAATTTAAAACTGTCATTAATGATTATGAGTAATAAAAAATCACCAGGTTTTAATAGAATATGAAATATCTATGTGTAGTAAATATCCCCTACATATGAAAATTAATTAAATGTATATCCTATTATACTCCTTCATGTTGCATTTCATACTGGTAATTATAATATTACATATTATAATAATTAATGTCAATAATAGTACTAACTCAGTGCTTTTCACAAATAACACTGCAATTATCCATAATTATCATTATTATTTTTCGTTGTTGCTGTTTTTGGTACTCAAGATGATTAAAATACACCCAATTCAATCATTTTAACTGTTAAACTGTTTTCTGCCTTTTTAATGTCATGCTGAGTTTTTAAAAATTATTATTTTTTAAGCATTCTTGCTCGCTTTCCGGCAACATCAGAAAATTATAACCTCTTCTGATGTACTTTGTTGTGGTTTGTTTCCTCAGGATTCAGAATCAGCAGCCAACCCCTGCATGCCCCTGGATTCCTTCAGCATGGAATTGGTGTTTCAAGTCAAAATCCGGATAATATGGGTAGTGAGGGCTGGCAAGTGGCTGCTTCTATTCTTGAGTCATTTTTAGATTCTGATCGGGGGAAATTACGTATATCTTTAAGGTCATAAATTTAACTTGCAGTTTCAAATTTAACAAATTACATTGCAATAGCTAATGCTTCTCAAGATGCTGAGTTTTCTCAACCTCTAGGACTTTCTTCTGTGTTATTGGCTATTCGACTCCTCACTGGGTATATACTCCCTGGGTCTGCTATATCTGTTATGAGGCTTCCTAATATTTTGGTTTTCTTTCCTCAGCCCATTGTTTTCCCAGTGGACTACTCTCCACAGTGGTTGTACTAGCTCTCATAGCTGGAAGTACTGACTGTAAGCTGTTAACATTCAAATCTTTACCCTCAGGACTCTTACCAGAGACTCAGACTCACATCAACACCTACCAACCAGGTAACTCCACTTGTATTTCTACAGGCACCAAAAGGATCTCATTGTCTTCTAAAATGTGTTTCCTCCTTGGTCTTATCATCATGCCTTTTCTGTCTTAGTCAGAGATGCTAGCATCTTGTCACCTAAGGTGAGTTCTTCATGTCATCCCTCATCTCTATCCAACCCTAAAACCAGCCTTCTCATTTTGCACCCCCAAAATATTTCTTCCATAGCCCTTATATAGTCCTAGTAAATGTAATATACTAAACTTTGAATTAGAGTGATCTCAGGTTCTGTTAAACATGCTAATATTGTTTAAACGTAAATGCCTTTTACCTTCCTCCATCATCTGCTATAACTCAGGTCCTCCTGGATCATTACCTGGACCAGTGCAGTAGACTCCTAAGTAACCTTGCTTCAAGTCAATCCTGTCTCCTAATCACTCTCAACTCTTCGGTCACAGTTTTATTTCTTAAACATTAGTATATTAATTTCACTCATGATTAATTCGAAGCATTCTGTGAAACCGTATTTTTTTCTCTGGGTAAAGTTCATCCTCAGTGTTATGCTATGCAAGGCTCCTTATATCATGATTAATACAATAAGATGCTTAATCATGAATACTTATTGTCTGCGTCATGTGCCCTAGGCTTCAGGAGGAAGAACAGGAATGGGATATTTTTGAAAAGGTTATTCTAATGTACAGCTGGGTTTGTGATCCATTTAAAACCTCTCAAAACCACTAATCTGTTCTCCGTAATTTTGTCATTTCTAGAATGCCACATAAGTAAAATCATACAGTATGTAACTCTATAAGATTGGCTTTTTTTCTCTATCTCAGCATAATTCTTCCAGGTTTTTTGCATTTACCAATAGTACATTCTTTGCTATTGACCAACAGGATTCCTACATAGGAATGCATCATAGTTTGTATAGCCATTACCTCACTGAAGGACATTTGAGTTGTTTCCATAATTTGGCTATTAGGAATAAAGCTTCTATAAGCATTTGTGTACTAGTTGTTGTTGAATAACAGTCTTCATTTCTCTGGGATAAAGGTCCAAATACACAATGGCTAGATCATATGGTAGTTGTGTGTTTAGCTATAAAAAGAAGCCTTTTGGAGATTAAATGAGAAAATCTGCATAAATAATCTCTAACAAAACACTGAGTAAGATATGCCTATAATTATTAGTATTAATAACGTAAATACCAACAGTGAGGACTTACATGTGGTTGTTCAAGGCATGTTTTCAAGGCATTGATTGCCACCTGGTGACAGCATGCTTTGGTCATTTTCTGTACTCTTCCAGGTGAACCAAACTTGTGATTACTTAATTTTCAATTATAAATAGAAAAAAATCAACCAACCAACCAGACAAATAAAACAAGAATCAACTATTATGTAACTCCATGATTGAAGATATTAAGAAACAGTTGTGAATGGTTGTACATTGTGCCTAAGCTCAGGAGAAGACTTTGGGGAGGGAATTTATCTTATCACTGTTCCTTTATCCCCCTTTCCATGATCCTGTGGGTGATGAAACTTGAGGAAGTTAACCCTTAACCTGAATCAATGTGCCTTATCTGTTTGCCTGAAACCTTATGCCCCTTTATGCCTCATTTCCCCAACCCCCCAGCTGGTAATCACTATTCCATTGTTTGTTTTTACAAATTATACTATTTTAAATACATCATGTAAATAGAATCATGTATTATTTTTCTTTCCATGCCTGGCTTATTTCACTTACCCTAATGATCTTGAGATTCATCCATATTGTTGCAAATTACAGAATTTTCTTATTTTTAGAGGCTGAATAGTATTCCATTGCATGTATTTATATATATACCACAATTTCTTTATCCATTCATTTGTCAATAGACACTTAGATTGTTTCCACATCTTGACTACTGTGAATAGTGCTGCAACGACCAAGGGAGTGTCAATATATCTTTGAGATTCTGATTTCAATTCTTTTGGATAAGTATCCAGATGTGGGGTTACTGTATCATAGGGTAGTTTTTATTTTCTAAGGAATATCCATATTGCTTTCCATAGTGGCTGCACCATTTTGCAGTCCCATAACAGTGTGCAAGAGTCCCAAATTTTCCACATCCTTGTCAACACCTGTTGTCTTTTGGATTTTTTTTTATAACAGCCATTCTGACAGATTTGAGGTGGTACTTCATGGTGGTTTTGATTTGCATTTTCCTGATGATTAATGACCTATAGCACTTTTTTGTATATGTGTTAGAAACATGGGTTCCTAAAGTGTGCTATCTCTTAAAACTCGTACTGAGTTGACTAGCTGCTTAAATATCCAAGACTGTTAAAGATAGGCAGGTCAATATATTGAATAACCAATATATGGAATAACGAATATATTGAATCTGAAAACTGAACAAAAGCAAGTAACTTTTGTTCCCCATGTCTCCCTCCCCTCTGCTGGTAATCACTGTTCTGTTGTTTGTTTTTACAGATTTTACTATTTAGATACTTCACATATATAGAATCATACAATATTTTCTTTCTATGCCTGGCTTATTTCACTTCACCTAATGGTCTTGAGATTCATCCATATTGTTGCAAATTGCTTTTGTTAAGTTTTCATATTCAATGGTTAGATTCTTCTTCTGTGTTTCTTTAACATATGAAAGATGAGTTAGCCTTTACCCCAAGTCATAGATGATGGCATTAAAGTGAAAGTTGATGCTATTAAAAGACATAATTATATGTCTTTTAGCGTGTATAGATAAGTGAAGATGGATAATTATAATATATTTGATAGAATTATCATAATCTAGAATATGATTACTCTTGGGGAGACTAAAGACAGAGCCAAACATCATTACTTAAAATGATGTTATAAAAATCAAATGGTTAAAAAAAAAAGCAACAATAAGCAAATGAGATCAATTAGTCAATCAGAAAATTGCTTTTAAATCAATTTGATCATTCAGTGTATGGGATTTATTAAGTGCCTTTTGCAAAATTGACCTAGAACATACTCACGTACCTGTGTATTTTCCAGTTATGTTGATTGAGCTTACTAGAAATGGAAAAGGGTAGAAATCTTATATGTTGGACAATGATTCATTCAGTAGATATTTAATGGGTGTTTACTACCACCAAGAATCATATAAGTGGCAAGTAATTTAGTGGATTTCTGGCCGAAAATAGGAAAACATTAAGTTGGAGTTAACAAGCATTATTTAATGTCCTTTAGTGAGTAACTGGGTGAATTCCAATGGATGGGGCCTCGTCAGTAGAGGTGGATTTTCCAGCCACATTCACCCAACACTTGGGATGGAGGGGCCTTCCCTACCAGAGTCTTGCCGATCTGGTAATTAAGCAAGAGGAAACATATTTTGGATCCTGTAGCAGAATCTCTCTAGGCTCATAATCTACCCACCTTTCTGTTCTCCTCTCCTCTAGCACTCTTTCCACTGCCTGTCCTCAACCCTCACCCCCAGGGAGAAAATCCTTTGCTAGTCTTCAGATCAGTACACTTGGTAACTACATTTTCCCTTTTGGCCTCAATCTGGGGCTTTAATCATAAACTAATGGAACAAAACAGGGGCTTCAGTGAGAAAGAGAAATAAAACAAAAACAAATATAAGTTGGTGGAATCTTTTTAAAGAAAGACTCCAAATAAGATTATTATTATTTAGACTTACTTATGGGTATGATAAAGACTAAACTAGGTTGATCAATTTTGTGTTTTGACTCTGAGGTTTTAAAGAGGAGTGGCTGTGTGTTTCTCAATTCCCAATGAGATGACTTGCTAGGGAAGAAACGTTATTTCTTCGAAACTGGATGTGTCAGCAAGTGTGTTTAGTTTTGTACAGTTCTTTACACTGTACAATACAAAATACTCTTTTATATCAGGAAACATGGTCTCACTCTTCAGAATAATGTGCTTTTCTCCTTAGCATAAATAAGGCAGTATCGATGACTGCATGTTTCTGAGGATAGCACCCCAGAGCCCGTGGGCTGCTGTGGGCAGCAGTAAAGAACACTGCAGTGCTTTTCAACTATATTCTTACATCTCCTCCTTTTCCTCTCTCCCTCCCTCTCAGCCTCTCACCTAAAGTAAACTCTTTTCCAAAACAGTAATTGAACAAGCAAATAAAACGTCAAGGCACCTGAAGTCAACTCTTTTCCAAAACAATAATTGAACAAGCAAACAAAATGCCAAGGTTATGGTAACAGCAGCTTTTGAAAATTGTGTAAGAAACCCAATCAGTCCTCCTTTTCCATGATCAGAGAGCGATTTCCCATAATTTTCTCAGTACTTGAGGTTTAGCCATTTTGAAAAATCTTTTTTAAAATGAAAAAAGGAGGCAGCATGGATGTTCAGAGAGGGAGGCTGAACAAGAGACACCCCAGGCTTCCTCTGGGCCAACGAAATCATTATTTGCTTCCCATCCTACAACTCTAGCCCTATTATTTTTTGCATTAAACTACTTTCTTCTCCCGGTCAGTCTGGTGAAGAGAGATAATTCACTGTTGAACTTAACACAGATTTAAAATTTCAAAGATGTACATTATGGGGGGGGGAGAGAGAGAGAGAGAGAGAGAGAACAATTCCTTATAAACCCTGGAATTTTTCTGGATTCAATTTCATTACAATTGTCCTCAGGCAGAGCCTCAGGAGTGAGTTAGGAGATGTGAATAAATACTCGCTCCTTCACAGAAACTAAGAATTAACTTTTTCTTAGTTCTGCAGCCTCTGCTCCTCAGCATCTCTCCGTGTTGAGAATATTTTTGACCTGTGTTTGTCATACAACATGGTCCCTAAAAATAACATCGCAATTACGCAAACAGCACATAGCGATCCGTTTACACTCTGCAGGGAAACTGGGTTCCACTGGGTTTGTTGGGTAATGTTGACTAGATGTTGTTTTCTTTTTCTTTTCCATCCCATCCTCTTTTGATCCCCAACCTGGCATAAGGTGTCCTTTCGTCAGTCCTTCTACCTTGTCCAGGATGTTGTTTCCGTCTGTATCTTACGTGAGGAAGGAAACATGTATAATCTCCACCCACTGGTATGTGCTAGGGTATGCTGTGTGATTTGTCCTTCCTGTCTCCTAGACTAGTAACACATACACACTGGTATGTGCTAGGGTATGCTGTGTGATTTGTCCTTCCTGTCTCCTAGACTAGTAACACATACACACACACACACACACACACACACACACACACACACACTTTGTTTTCCCCCTTTCTGCTGGAAGCACACAGTTCTGGCCAGCAGACCTCACAGTGTTTTTTGGAGCCGTGGTGATGAGCAGAGCCAAAGGCCTGCCACTCCTGGCATCTCAGTTCCCCAGGTCTACTCCACAGATAACAGATTTCGCTGTGGGGTCTGGGTGTAAAGACTCTGTTTTCTCCCATCCTATGACTGTCATGGGAATCTGGCTTAAGAAGGTCTACCCTGGCCAGGCATGGTGGCTCATGCTTGTAATCCCTGAATTTTGGGAGGCCGAGGTAGGTGGATTGCTTGAGGTCAGGGGTTCGAGACCAACCCAGTCAACATGGTGAAACCCCATTGCTACTAAAATACAAAAATTAACTGAGTGTGGTAGGATGCACCTGTAGTCCCAGCTACTCAGGAGGCTGAGGCAGTGAGAATTGCTTGAACCTGAGAGGTAGAGGTTGCAATGAGCAGACACAACTCAAATGTCCTTCAGTGAGTTAATGGCTGTACAAACTATGATACATTCATATGCAGGAATGCTGGTTGGCAATAACAGAGAATATACTATTGGTAAATGCAAAAAAATCTGGAAGAATTATGCTGAGTGGGAAAAAAAAAGCCAGTCCCATAGCATTACATATTGTATGATTTTACTTATGTGACATTCCAGAAATGACAAAATTATGGGGAACAGATTAGTGGTTTTGAGGGGTTATAAGTAGGTCACAAACCCAGCTGTACATTAGAATAACCTTTTCAACAATATCTAATTCCTGTCCTTCTTCTCGAAGCCTTCAGAATGGGATGCAGACACATTAAGTGTTCTTGATAGAGTATCTTTCAGCGTTAATCATGATTAGAGCTTTGTATAACACAAAAGCTGGGGTTGCCGTACTGCACACTGGTCTGGATGACAGAGTGAGATTCTGACTCAAAAAAAGAAAAGAAAGGTATACCCTACAAGAGGTGGAGAGAGGGCTAGTGGCTTAGACCTTTGGGGTGCACATGAGAATTGGGAGCCTACAGTGTCTGGTGAAAGTAGAGGAGGCAGGAGACCTTTTCCTTCTCATATGGGGGGTTGAGCAGTGGGGTCCTGTCTCTAGCCATTCCAGGACATACGTTGAATTCTCAAGGCCCAGGGCTGGGATGCAGCTGTCCAGGTGTCCAATACCAGTTACCAGGCATCAGAGAGTAATGGAGATTGCAGAGACAGCAAGAAAAGAGGGAAATAGACACCACAGAGGAAAAATGAAAGACACATGACATCACAGAGAGGCTAAAATTCTTGCCAAACCACCATGTCCAGACTCCCTGTGAGGGAAACAATTCTTGTTCTTATGGCTGAGCCAAAATTGCTTGAGATTTTCTATGACTGTGGTTGAAACATCTTAAATAAGTGTGTTTTTTTTTCCCTTTGCTTTTGTCTTAACCATGGAAGTAAAACATTCTTATTCTTAAAAATTTAAGAAAAATAGAAAAGTAGAAAAAGAAAACCATCATCTGTAAGTTTACAATTACTCAGCTATCTATGTTTTTAATCCTCATTGCCACATCTCTCTAATTCCATTTCTCAGGACCAAAGCAAGAAGCACACATTGAATTCAGTGTCTCCCCTCAGGCTTTCCTTTCATCCTTCAAATTTCAGATGAGAACAACTGCACCTTTAAGCAAATGCAAAGCCTTAGGTTTAAAATCCCTCTTTCAATGAATGCCCTATGATCTTCTGCTGTTCTTGGCATTGGAAAGGCACCCACAAGCTGCTCTCAGGATGAATTGGAAGCATATTGGAATGCCGCTGATCTTTCTTCGGTGAGAAGCTAAAGCTACTTATTTACACTTATAGAAATTCACTTGTTTGCTTTCTTTCAGGCTCAAGTCACTTTGGAAGATTAGCATCCAGAGGCATCCACCTTCTAAAAGTGAGATAATCTTGTCACAATGGCAGGCAGATCTTCAGAAGCCTAACATCACCAGGCACTAAGATTCGGTTCTGAATAGCAGTTGATGAACAAGGTAAAGCTCTTTGAGCGACTGCTCTGACCCCACAACGGGAGCAGCCTTGGCGCTGATAAGGTAGTGCTTGCAAGTCAGTGAGGGTCGTAATTAAGGGGACTTGCAGAAGGTTTACATATTCATTGAACATATAAATTTTGAATATTATTTGTACTTTGAATATTTGAGTTTAAAAGGAGATAAATAACCTAGAGTGAAAAAATACATACATTGACTTTAAGACTACTTTTAATGTCAACCATATAAACACATGGCTAAAATAAGCCATACAACCTTTTATTTTCAGACACTATTACAAAAATGGGGCTAGGCTTGACAAAAGCTTGGTGGGTATTATTGTGAAGTTTTAAAAAAATGTGTTTGTCACCGCATATTCTCACTCATAGGCGGGTGTTGAACAATGCGAACACATGGACACAGGGAGGGGAGCATCACACACTGGGGTCTGTCGGGGGGGGAGAAAGGGGAGGGACAGCGGGGGGTGGGGAGTTAGGGAGGGATCGCATGGGGAGAAATGCCAGATATAGGTGATGGGGAGGAAGGCAGCAAATCACACTGCCATGTGTGTATCTATGCAACAATCTTACGTGTTCTTCACATGTACCCCCAAACCCAAAATGCAATAAAAAATATATATGTTAAAAAAATGTGTTTGTATGTGAGTTGTTGAAATTTTAAGTATGCAAATCTATGCTCCATAAGGTTGGTTGGTGCTGATTTTTTTGATGTCCTTACAGAGCATTGATGCAGTTAGAATGGAAAGAAACACATTTGGCAAGGATGCACCTATGTTAATAGGAGAATTTTCTTTATCTCTACATGATATTGGAGCAGTGGCAATCAAAGTTAAAAAATCAGTGTCTCGCTCTCTTTGAAACAAATCATCCTTGTGTTCTAAGCAATTTGCTTATTATTTTAAGTAACATAGCTCTATTTATATTTATTTCTGTGCATTCTAAAAAATGTATTACTGTATATTATAGCTGAGGAATTGTTAAAATATGAGTAGCTGCAATGGTCAATTACGCTAACTTTATGTGGTTGAGTTTGGGGAGTGCAGCAGTCACCAAAGGCCAACATATACAGAAGTAACAAATAACTGCTAAGTCACAATGGCCTAACACACACCAGAAAGGGCTGTCACTGTAACCCGGTAGTGGGATGACAGGGGCTCAGCCCCCCTCCCCCACCCCGTGCTCACCAAAGATGTCACAGGGTAGGAGGGGAATCAGAAGGAGATATCTGTACAGGGAGAGAGGGAGAGACAGTTCCCACGTTGCTGTGGGAGGGGATCCAGAGAAGGAGTCCGCACAGGTAAGGGGCAGTGGGATTTTAACTTGGGAGTTATTCCTGCCCATTCATGCTCTCATACAGTGAGAGGAGTTCTTTCAAACTTCCTCTGGAGTGATTGATCTTCAACTCTGATGCTGGATTGGCTGCTAGGTCCACAACTAGAGCCCCCTCCTCCAGAGCTTTTCCCAGGCTTTTTAAGCAAAGGAACTGACCTGGAATTTCAACCCAGCTGAGGTGGGAAAGTTAGACAAAGCACTTTACATTCCCGGACTGGGGGGACGGTGTTGATGGAGGTATGGCACTGGGAAATTCCTGTCTTTGAAACACGGGCAATTTTCCTTAACACAGTCCCTTATCACCATGTCTTGGGGGTGTCCCCCTCTAACTAATCCCAGCTCTGATGTTATTAGGACACAAGAAGTGACCGCATCAGTAATAACGACCAGATATTTCAGAGTGTGGTCTCTTTCAAAAATCCTCTCCAGACTCTTCACATGAAACTTCTTGGGATTATGGGGAGGATGTCACTCTGGGGAGGAAGAATACAAATATGAATGCAAAGACAAAGATGTATAGAAAATGAAATCTTCCTTAAGCTATATAGTTAAATTGACATTTGCAATTCAGTCTTCATGATACCAGGTTGGTAGACGCCCTGAGCGCTGCCCTGGGCCAGGAGTACTTGAAAATACAGAGTTCAGAAAGGTTCTGTGGTCTTATGAGTGGGACTCCTGCTTCTGCTGCCTTCTCATTTCCCCAAGTTCTTACTGTATTTTCACACTTCTCTTGGTGTGGGGCAACCCCGTATGATAAAATATGTTTTATGAGGTGATAAACCACCACTGATTCATGATTTCTTCACCCAGATTAGTTGTTTTAAACTATGAGTGCACTTTGGAATTCCACAGAAAACTTTATCTATCTATCTATCTATCATTCTATCACTCTATCTACATATCTATCATCTATCCTATCTATTAAATATTTATCTATTATTCCATGTATCATTCTATCTATCTATCCATCTATCCATCATCTCTCTTTTTTTTCCTCTCTCTCTCCCCTGACTCTAGATGCCTGTACCCTATGCCAGATCCACTGCCTCAGTCTGCCCAATGGCTGGATTGGGTCTGCGTCTCTACTTTGTGATGGCTCCCCTGGCTATTCAAATGTATAGACAGAGCCAGGACCTCCACGTTTTATTTGCCCTGAAGATTATACAATTTTAGAAATCCTCTTTAAGCAATATAATGCAAAAGTTACAAATAAAAATTAGGTACAAATACGAATAATTATTTACTGTATGAAAATGAACAGGTTACACATTTTAAAAAACTGACAAATATCAAAAAGGTCACAGAATTTAAGAAATTACCACAACATTCGTAACAATTAACTGCCTGGCACCCCTATTCTATAATTTTGATATAAGATATACATATTTGGATACTCATTGAGAACTTCTTTATTCAAATGATTTAAAACTATCATTTTACTATGATATTAAAACGCTAAGCATTTCTCTTTTTTATTATTGATATCTGTGGTGCCTAATATCTGTTATGCAGCTGCAATTTGTTGTATTGCTTCATGTTTTCTGGTAAAGTCTATTTCATGAGGTCGTCATCAAAGCGTCATGTGACGCAGGTATAGTGACCTATGCGGCATAATCAGTCATATTCCCGTAAGAGAGGATTTCCATTTTGATTAGATACCAGTGAAGACTGAATCCTCCACCTACAGTATTACTTGCCTGATAGTTGGGAGATTTTTGCATAAATGAGAATATGACTCCACACACATCAAATCTTGTTCTGTTTCTTCTACCGAATGTGTCAGTGCAGTGGGCAGGAAAGTATTATTCTTAATAACTTAGCATTACACAGATGCAACTGCTAACCACCTAACCATGACCCACTAATCCCCACTGAAATGTATCTTCAGCTCAACTTACCTTGGGCCAGATCCAAAAAATGTGCCTGTAGCCACTCTTCACCAGCCCACATAAGGGAAAGTATGATGATGTGGCAGCCATCTTAACAGATTAAGTTCAAATATCTTACTTTTACAAAATCATCACTATGTAAACACATTTGTGGAGCCCTGCACAGGGCTTGGAAGGGCTCCTGCAAGTGGAGCTCCTGAAGCTTGAGCTCCATTCATTTCACAGTAAATACAGCTCTATCTAGTGGGAGCCGCTGTGGAAGGAAGCCCCTCATGGACATTTCTACTTTGATTTCTTGTCTCTACCTCCTCCATTTTGGAAAACCATCCATCTCTGTTCCCTACTACACCAGCCACAAGGAGAAGATCTATTTTCTGTTTGAATAACCTTTCTCCCTTCATATGTACAGACAAAAGAGAAAGCTTAATGGGCAGGGCACAACGCCATAGATGGAGCTTCCCAATAGTGCTGAAATTTTGTCAGATGTGTATCATTAGAAACCTTGACCTGACCCAAGGTCATCAACATTTTCTCTAATATTGTTTCCAGAAGTTGCATAGCTGTAGGCTTCACATTTAGGTCTTTATTCCATTTCAAGTTCATTTTCTTTTTTTTTTTTTGAAACAAAGTTTCACTCTTGTTGCCCACGCTAGAGTGCAGTGGTGCAATCTCGGCTCACCACAACCTCTCCCTCCTGGGTTCAACTGATTCTCCTGCCTCAGCCTCCCGAGTAGCTAGGATTACAGGCATATGCCACCACACCCAGTTATTTTTTTATTTTTTATTTTTTTTTTTGTATTTTTAGTAGAGACAGCGTTTCTCCATGTTGGTCTGGCTGGTCTCGAACTCTCGACCTCAGTTGATCCACCTGCCTCAGCCTCCAAAGTGATGGGATTACAGGCATAAGCCGCTGTGCCCGGCCTAAGTTGATTTTTAATATGTTGCGAGGTATGAATTGAGGTTTGTTTTTGTTTTTTCCCTCCTTTACCATCATATGTCACTTAATGATGGGATACATTCTGAGAAGTGTATTATTTGGCAATGTTCTCATTGTGCAAACATAACAGAGTGCACTGACACAAAGATGCACAGAGATGGTAGAGCTTAGTGTATACATCTATACTATATGATACGGCCTGCTGCTGTTAGGCTATAAACCTGTACAGCATGTGATTATTCTAAATACTGTAGGCAATTATAACATGATGGTAAGTATCTGTGTATTTAAACATATCAAAACATAGGAAAAGCACAGTAAAAATACCATAAAAAGGTAAGAAATGGCACATGTGTAGAGGGCATTTGCCATGAATGGAGCTTGCTGAGTGGAACTTGCTCTGAGTACCCAGTGACTGAGTGTAAAAGACGAGAGCATTACTGTACACTATCGTGGCCTTCATAGACACTCCACATTTAGGCTGCACTGAATTGACTTAAAATTTTTTTCTTCCTTAATCATAAATTAAACTTAGCTTACTGTAACTTTTTTACTTTATATGCTTTATTATTTTTTAAACTTTTTGACTCTTTGGTAGTAACAGCTTAAAACATGAACACTTTGTAAAGCTATACAAAAATATTTTATTTTTTGTGTCCTTATTCGATAATCTTTTTTTTCTATTTTTATTTTTATTTATTTAATTTTAATATTTTTGTAGAGATGAGGTCTCACAACATTGTCCAGGCTGTTCTTGAACTCCTGGGCTCAAGTGATCCTTCCACCTCTGCCTCCCAAAGTGCTGGAATTACAGGCATGAGCCACCGTGTTTGGCCTTTTTATACTTTTTGAATTTTTTGTGAAAAACTAAGACATAAACACAGTCTAGGTCTACACAGGGTCAGGATAATCCACATCACTGTCTCGCCCTGCACACCTTCCCCATGGGAAGGGCTTCACGGGCAGTAACACACACGGAACTGTCATTTCCCAGGATAACAATGCCTTCCTCTGGATACCTCCTAGGGTTCTGCCCCAGGCTGTTTTATTGTTAACTTTTTTTTTTTTTAAATGAGTAGAAGGAGTACACTCTAAAATAATGATTTAAAAATATAGTATTGTAAGTACAGAAACCCATAACATGTTCGTTTATTATCATTATCAAGTTGTATGTACTGTGCCTCCTTGTATGTGCTGAATTCTACATGACTGGCAGCACAGTAGGCATCGCCACAAACAGTTGAGTAACGTGCTGTGACATGATGCTACCAAGGATATGTTATCACTAGGCAATGGGAATTTTCAGCTCCATTATAATCTTATGGGACCACCATTGTATATGCAGCCAATCATTGACTGATGTCCTTATATGGCACATGATTGCATATATGTGAAATTATTCCAGCATTATTTATTGAAACGCTATAGTTTTCCATGTGAATTACTTTGGCATCTTTCTCAAAAATCAGTTGACCACAAATGTATGGGCTACTCATGGACTCTTCGCTCTGTTACAGTGATCTACATTTCTATCCTTATATCAACACAACACTGACTTGACAGTGTTGTTTTGTATTGATGTTTCAAGCAATTTGTGCATTTCATGTAGGTCATCAAATATGTTGGCATAAAGTTGTTATAATGTGACCTTACGATCTTTTCCAATGGCTGCAGGGCTATAGCAGCTGTTCTGCTTTCATTCTTTATATTAATGTAGCAGTACAGTAAATCTTGCAATGGGGTAGTGAGAGCATATTGTTCTTTATCAAAATTATGTTGGCTAATAGGAATCTTTTGCTTTTCGAAAAGATGAATAATGAGTGCATGTAACTTGCTAATTTAAACAAATAGCTGAGTAGAATTTTGATTTGAGATATCTTTAAATCTGTAGAGCAATTTGGAGAGAGATTATTTCTAAAAGTATTAAATCTTCCAACTCATAGGTATAGTATCTTAAGTATTGTAAGCTATATTTATTTAGATCTCCTCTGATTTCTCTGGTCAATATTTTATAGTATTTAACATATTAATTTTGTATATATTTTTGTTAAATTTATACCTCATATGCCTTCAAAAATTTTATGTTATTGTATATATTGTTAAAATAATATCCAACCACAAATTGCAAATTATATTTATGTATTGTTGTGTCATGTGAACTTAATAAATTTGTTTATTAGTTCTATTAGTATTTTTTAATGTTCTTTGGAGATCTGTGTAGATGGTCATGTACTCTACACAAAAAGACAATTTTAATTAATTTTTAATAATTCATACGCCTTTAGTATGATTTTCTTGCCCTATTGCACTTGCTACGGCCTTCAATACAATGTTTCATAAAAGTGATGACATTGGGTACTTCTGCTTTATCCCAGTATTTTTGGGGAAAAAAATTTCAGTTTTTACCACTGAGTATGTTATTAGCTGTAGGTTTGATGAAGATATTCTTTATTCAGGTTGAAGAAATTTTGTTCTATTCTTCATTTGCTGAGAATTTTTATCATGATCAATCTTGACTGTTGTCACATCATTCTGTCTGCATTTTTTTGAAATTATCATGTTTTATTTGTTTTCCTGCTTTTATGTGGTAAAGCATACGTATGTGTATTGTATTTCCTAATGTTGAGTTGTTACATTCCTGCAATAAACTTTACTTGATAGGAATGTGTTTTACTTTTTATGTATTTCTATTTTCAATTTGCTTATATTTTGTTAATTATTTTTGGACCTGTGCTTATGAGATACACTAACCTGTAGAATCCTTTTTGTGTAGTGTTTTATTAGTTGGTTGGTTTTGTTTGGGTGTCTCACAAAATTAGCTGTCGTGTGTTCAGCCTTTTTTTATTTTCTTGATGAAGTTATCTATATTTGATATTACTTAGTCATTGACTATTTGGTTAAATTCTCCAGTGAAGTCATCTGATTTGGAGTTCTCTTTCTGCTAGGGCTCTTTACCACAAATTCAATAACATTAATAGATACAGGATATTTGGTTCATCTGTTCCTTCCTGAGTAAACTTTGGTAGCATTGATGTTTCAGGCAATTTGTGCATTTCACATAGGTCATCAAATATATTGGCATAAAGTTGTTATAATGTGACCTTATTATCTTCCCAATGGCTGCAAGGCTATAGCAATTGTTCTGCTTTCCTTCCTTATATTGATATTATACATCTTCTTCGTCATCCTGAGGCAATATGGGATAAATCTGTGTATTATAACCATAGAAGCGGGGGTGGGGGGTGGGGAGGGGTATCTTATTATTTCCCAGAAGCAGATGAGCTTTGCTTTCATTTCTCTCCTAGAAGAAATAAATTTTTCTTGAGCCCTGGAGGTGAGAGGGGTTGCTGCCTCTCTCCCAGTAGAAGAGGGTTTTGCTCAATAGGAGAGAAGGGGCCAGGCAGGGATCTGCAATTCCAACACTAAGGGCACAAAATCACAGCCTGCACATCTGCACTACAAGAAGCTAGTCTTACTCGTATTCATGTCCTCTCCTCTTGGCCTTTGCTATTCCCCTGGATGTATTTTCTGTCTTCATGCACTATCTTGCTTTTCGACCTCACTGTACAAATACACTCAAGCCCCCCATCCACAGCAAACATTTTCTCTTGATTTTTGTCAATGTCATTCCTCTCTTAAGCCCTCTATTCTTGAACTTCCAATGACCAACACGTTTACTGAAAAGGGAACAGGTGCTAGGCACTGTGTTGAGTGTTGTTACGTGGCTAATCTCATGTAATATCCACTTCAATTCTATGAGACAGGATCTCTTCATTACCCCATTTTGTAGATGGGAAAACTGTTACGCACCACTGCGGGTGAGGGCAGGTGTCAGATGGCCTAAATCAAGTATCTCTCTGCTAGGGCAAGTCCCAGTGTAGAGGCCCAGCCTTGTCCTCCAGCTCTCCATAGTGTGCTGAGGCTAATCTCAGTCACCCGGGAGCATGATGTTGGTTCCCTTCTTTATCTGGTTGGTAAACACAAGGACTTTGGGAGTTACCCCAGCCCTTCTGCCTAGGACCTATGTGCATCTGTCTCTACTCAGCTCTTTCATGCTGAGAAGGCACAAGGAGCTCAATGGGAGGCTGCTTCTGCTCTCAGATTCCCAGGTTTTTGGGAGGACTCATTACCTAACCACCATCAGCTTATAGTACTGCATAGCCCTGCTCGCTTTTCTCACAGACTCTCTCTTATCTGCCCTAAGAAGGTGGAATCCTTCTTCCAGGTGCACAGGAGAGAAACTCTTATCAACAACATTGTTTTCTTTGCCCGCTGTTTAGATCAGAACCTAAAATCTTATCCAAAACCTTATAACTGAAACACATTTATTTTTCTTCTTGAAAGCCCTAGTTTTGTACAAACTTTCAAAATTCTATTATGAATCTCAAACCCTGGCAATAGACGAGTTTGTTTCTTATGAACATTTTTTTTTTCTTTAAATGTTGTCTATTGGAAAAGAAGCCAGAAATGCCTCAGCTGCTTGGTTGTGCATAAAGTTCAAGGAGATGTGGGGGAAATACATACCTTGTTTATCGTCTCATACCATCCTGACACAGGCGTGATTCTGTGGCTGCAGGACCGTAAGCTTTTGGGAAGCAGCCAGTTGCAACCACAGTATCCCACACCCTCAAACCCACTGCTCTTAGTCTATGTGGGGCTTGGTTGATTTCAGCGAGCCTTCCCCAGGGCAAGAGACACTATGGTTCTTAGAAGAATCATCCTATACAGAAAAAACCAGGATCGCTCCCAGAGAGAAGACATGTAATTAAACAAGCCTCTCCCTTCCCTAGCGTGTATAATATTCATTTAAATATTTACTTTGAGCAAATACATTTTAATGAATTTTGCATTAAAATTAAATCAACTCATTAAAGCACATTTAAGAGATCAGGAATGTAAAATCAATGCTGAGAGCAACTTGTTAATTTCTGAGTCTGACTGACTTGAACCTAGGGGAGAATGGTCCGTGGGAGTGCAGCGTTCCCTTTCCCTAGAACAGACAGCCCTTTACAAGGCACATTGACATCCATTAACCTGGCAAGCAAAGCAGGGGTGCTCATCCTGTTTTTAAAGGTGGCCAAGTTAAGGCTCAGAGATTTTGAGCACTTTTGGGAAATTCAACCAGTAAGTAGCAGAAAGCAGTGGTGATGGCAGAAGCGATCCAGTCCAGCCTCACTGCCCCAACAAAGTGGGAGGCTCACTTAGTGCCACTGTCAATCTCTCTTTGCCAAACATTTCCGACTTTATGTCATGCCCTTTTCAGCTCTCTTCTGAGCTAGAAAAGGTTTCCCCCTCCAATGCCAGGACATCCTTATCTTCTGACTTCCAGTTGGAATTAATCAATGAAAGGCACCAATCAGATCCAGGAGGGCAGGAGGAGAGAGAGCAGGGCACTTATTCCCTGCCCCTTCTGTGGTTCGACGCCAAGTCCCTGACGTTCTGCTGCTATAGGATTACAGCTTTCGGATTATCCCTCCTCTGGAGCTCCAGCCCTAGCATCGGGTGACCCTGATCCTTTCTTTGGCCCTTTCAGAACTAGAGGCCATAACAGCAACCTCCTGTCCCCAATCTATGGGAGCTTTTCCATGGTCGGTGGAAAACTATTTAAAATTATACACTAAAAAAGGAAGCATGTCTATTAATTGTATTCCCAGACAGACAAAATCTTTGCAGTTGGTGTATGTTCCTCTGGAGTTTCTTGAGGGCACACACAGGTGTGTGTGGTGGGGCTGTGGGGAAAATATGCTTATATTTTTAAAATAAAAATCAAATCATTCGTCACATATTTTTTCTGTAATGTGCTTTTTACCAGTTATCAGTCTTTTGAACTTTTTTTCTATTTTTTTGAAATGGAATCTCGCTCTGTCACCCCGGCTGTAGTACAGTGGCGGACTCTTGGCTGACTACAACCTCTGCCTGCTGGGTTCAAGTGATTCTCCTGCTTTGGCCTCCCGAGCAGCTGGGATACAGGCACCCACCACCATGACAGGGGAATTTTTTGTATTTCTTTTAGTAGAGATGGGGTTTCATCATGTTGGCCAGGCTGGTCTCAAAGTCCTGACCTTGTGATCCACCCTCCTCAGCCTCCCAAAGTGCTAGGATTACAGGCGTGAGCCACTGCGTTGGACAACAACCCTTTATACTAGAGTATGTAAGTTACCTCTCTGAAGGACTGCATTGCATGCTGTTTAAAAGACACTGCATAGTTCATCTGACTCATCTTCTGAAAACAGATATTTGTGCAATTCCAACTTGTTTTTTCTCCATTACCAATGAAGAAAAATACAGTTTTATAATAAACATGCATATACACACATATGTATGTATACATATCTATATATTTTTAGACTTTTGTGCAAATATTTCTGTAGGATACATTTCTGGAAGTACAATTTTGGAGTCAAAGAATGTAATATTTATTTATTTATTTATTTGAGATGGAGTTTTACTCTCGTTGCCCAGGCTGGAGTGCAATGGCACGATGTTGGCTCACTGCAACCTCCGCCTCCTGGATTCAAGTGATTCTCCTGCCTCAGCCTCCTGAGTAGCTAGGATTACAGGCATAGTGCCACCATGTCTGGCTAATTTTGTATTTTTTGTCGAGATGGGGTTTTTTATTGGTCAGGCTGGACTCCCAACCTCAGGTGATCGCCTGCCTCGGCCTCCCAAAGTGCTGGGATTATAAGTGTGAGCCACCGCACCAGGCCAACAGCTTTATTTTTAAGCAATCATATCATTTTGGCCTTCAGATAACTATAATTACTTATAGTCCCATCAACACCCTGGGGAAAGGTCCTCTTTCCCAACCTCTTAACAACTCTAAACAGCTTCATCTGTTCCATTCTGATAAAAATGCAGTTGTATTTTGATCAAATGTACATTTCTGTAATTATTAGTGAGGTTGAGTATTCATATCCTTGTTATTTTATGTAAATTATTTAGGTCATTATTTTTGTATTGATTTGTTTAACTGTATTGTGTTTTTTGGATAGTAATATTAGCTCTGCATTTTATGTTTTGCTACTGTGTTCTCAGCTTGATTTCTGTTTCTGAATTACATTTTGATTTTTGAGTTGTTTTTACCACATAAATGTTTTGTATTTTATTTTATATAGTCAGGTCTTCTAATATTTTACTTAGCGACCTCTAGATGATGTGACTATTTAGAAAGACCTTGTGAACTTCAAGTTTGTTTGTCTAACTATTTCACTCATAGTTTAAATTTTTTTGATCTCAGTTTGATTTGGGGGGAAAGAAGACAGTAACAAGCAACTTTTTAAAATCCCTCTTTCAAATAAGTAGTTGGTAGCTGAGGGAAAATTTGCTCATACTGTCCACTGGTTCATAGAGAGGGAAAGCCAATGCCCCCCGTCCCCACCCTACCTGACCCCGTGGTCCCCAGTTACCTCTCTGACCTCAGCCCCAGGACTGACCCCACACTGTCTGCCCATGCCCACTGGGCTCCCAGCTGTTCCTCTTCAACTTGCCCACTGCCTTTTCCTAGAAAGCTCTTCCCCCAGACAGGAACACTGATCACTCCATAACTTCTGGCATTCACTCAAAGCTCATTTCTTAGTGAGACTTTCACTGAGCTGCCTATTTTTTTTTTTTTTTTTTTTTGAGACGGAGTTTCGCTTTTGTTACCCAGGCTGGAGTGCAATGGCGCGATCTCGGCTCACCGCAACCTCCGCCTCCTGGGTTCAAGCAATTCTCCTGCCTCAGCCTCCCGAGTAGCTGGGACTACAGGCACGTGCCACCATGCCCGGCTAATTTTTTGTATTTTTAGTAGAGATGGGATTTCACCATGTTAACCAGGATGGTCTCGATCTCTTGACCTCATGATCCACCCACCTCGGCCTCCCAAAGTGCTGGGATTACAGGCGTGAGCCACCGCGCCCAGTCATGAGCTGCCTATTTAAAAGGGAATTCCTCTTCCTCCACTGGAGCCCCTGTTCCCCTCCCTGCCTCCTGTGTCCTCTGTAGCACTTGCTGCTTGCTGACGTGCCATGGACTTTATAATTTATCTTATTCACTATTTGTCACCGCCAGCCTCTTTGACCATGGGTCGGATGATCCCCTTCTTTCTCCCAGAGGTTAGAATCAGGATTCAGAGTCAGCCAGCTGGCCTCTGCTCTTACAGTAACTGAAAGATGTGTAGTCAGGGAGCAGCTGCATCCCTGCTGCCTCCACTCTACGTTCAGTGAGGAAGCAAAGGCCAGGGCCCGGAGCCAGCTGCGTGCCTGCCCGGTGTCTTTCTTAAATAGTCCCTTTAGCTCAAGCCCCCTTGACATGGCTTCCGTGACTCAACCCAAGAGATCTTTTTAAGCAATACAGGAATTCTTATGAAAAATTCTAGTCAATCTTCCCACTTAACTAGTCTGGAAGGCCAATATAATCCTTATCTGTTCATAAGCTAAGTAAAACTGGTTGCTTTCACTTTCAGCACCGACAGCGTTTCTGCAGGACTCTGTTTCCAAACTTCCCTATCAGCTGGAAAAATCTGAGTGAAGCCATTCATGAGACTCACCCTCACCTGGGTGATTACATCATTTCTCAGGGAGGACCGTGCCATCAGAATTTCTTCAAAACTCTTAATTCCAATGTGCAACTTCACAAACCAGAAGAACCCAAGAGAGCCCCAAGAATCTCAGAACATGGAGGCTGGGCAGAGCAGTGAGGCCAAGGGCAGGCACAAGGCATCTTCTTACCCAGCCCCATGGGAGGGAGGTGGCTGAGGTCTCCAGGGTGGCACAGTGTGTCTTTTTACCTAGCCTTATGGGTGGGAAGGTGGCTGAGGTCTACAGGGCAGGCACTGGGCATCTTTTTACCCAGCCTTATGGGTAAGGAGGTGGCTGATGTCTCTAGAGTGGGCACAGGATATCTTCTTATTCAACTCCATGAGTGGGGAGGTGGCTGAGGTCTATAGGGCAGGCACAGGGCATCTTTTTACCCAATCTTATGGGTGAGGAGGTGGCTGAGGTCTCTAGGGTGGGCACAGGATATCTTCTTACTCAACCCCATGAGTGGGGAGGTGGCTGAAGTCTCTAGGACCTTCCCACTTCATAACATGGGATCACTGCTTATGTTGCCATGGCCAGGACAACTACTGATGGATGTGGTTTTCATGGGGGAGCTTCCTTTGATATCCTCTGCTCTAGAACTTGGCCTTTAGGGCTGCAGAGTGCAATTTAGCCATATTCATAGAAATGCTTGACAATCTCACTGTCTTCACAGAAATTTTCTCTGTTTACTTTGCAAACCATGCAATGACCAAGTTAATGAAGGAAGTCATTTGAAGAGTTTGATTTAATTCCCTGATTAGCTCAGACATGAGCATCATTGAACAAATGAAACCCACACCAAAGAAAAGACCACACCAACTACTTTTTTCTTCTTTTGGCTTCAGAAGTATGCTAATCCAGCAACTACTTTTTAAATAAAACTTTTGGGGAAATTATCAAAATTATTTGATGAACCAATCACACTATAACTTACACCAGTTGGTGAACAGGTTTGGAATACACATGCTTTTTTAAAAATAATAAATACTAGAGTATAAATTTCAAATTCCTTATTTATATATTCATGTATATGTTAATGTATGTTACTATATTGACTTTTTAAATATTGTGACTGAGCAGTGACAAGAGCAATGGGGCTACCAAGATTTAGACCACGGGTTTCCAATTTTGTTGTATCAGAATTACCTGGGGAATTTACTAAAGCAGAGTCCTGTGTCCCAGCCCCAGTGTTTCTGATACAGTAGAACTGAGGTGGGAACTGATAATCTACATTTCTAACAGTTTCCTTCCCAGTTGATGCTGATGATGGCGGTCTGGGGACTACACTTTGAGAATCACACTCTTAGGATGATAAGGATGTAACTGAGCCACCTGAGGGGATGTAAATCAACATAAAATTGGTGGTTTCTAAACCTAATAAGCATGGGGGAAGACAGGAGTTTGGGGGAGACTAAGTAGAAGGATATGTCCCTTTCCTGAGAGTCTGTGCCCTGGAATCCTTGGGATTGTTATTCCAGCCCCAGCTTGATCGCTCCTGTTTCAGATGGTGCAGTCAGCAGCATGTTCCAGTTTCTTCTATACCCAGCACCAGCGGCAACTACAAATATGCAGGTTATCATCTGGGGACTTTCGGGTAGTTGAGATTGTCTGTACATAATCTAAACTGCATTTCCCTATGTTGTGCTTTTTGAGTTTCTCTATTTTTTAAAGCTCTTTTTCCCGTCCTGAATTCCTCACTATGATGAAACAGACTTAAAAGAAAGGTTTAGATGATGAGGACAGTCCTAGAGCTAGGAGAGTGCTGGGTGTGGCTCCTTCATCCCCAGACGGACACATGCTCACACACACACACACACACACACATTCAGACACTCATGCACCACTCATACACACACACACTCACAAACACATGCACACACCCATGCATATACACACACGTGCACACGTACACACACACATGCACACACTGACATGCACATGTACACACACAGGCACAGGTTGACTTCACAAATGGAAATGCACTGCCTTTATCAGAAAGAGTGCTGAGTAGACAAAAGCCAACAGATTTTTGCAGCCAGGTCTATTTTTGTCCTTTGTATAGACTTTTTCTTTTTCCTGGATGTGTGCAATGTGAAGCTGCTAAATTACTCTAAAATGGAAATCGAGTCCTTAATGGAGTTTGATTATTTGTGAGTCAATTCCACTCTGCCTTCTTTTGGGTGTCTCCAATAGAAGAGCAGAAAAAGATATTCCAGTATCCAAAGAGAAGGTTAAGGACAGCAACAATGCCCACAAATGGCAGGTAAGAACGATCTTCCATCTCCACCATGAACTCTGGTTCATTCAGGACTGTTCTCCCTCTCGCCATCATATCCTGGCTCCAAGCCGCCCTCTACCCTCACCTGCATAGAGGCAGGACTGTGCAGGACAGATTTGTCCACTGCTAACTCCAGGTTCTGCCAACAGCAGGGATGGGAGGGAGACCAGAAAATGGAGGACAAAGGCACTTGCACCTTCCTGTGTTGCTTTGTGTTCTGCCAGCAAGACCCTGGCAATGGCTCTTCATCCTATGAGCAGCTGTTGGTTCCAGTTTGCTTTGTGTTTTTCCTTTTTGATTCTTACAGCTTTATTAAGGTACCACTGATATGAAAAACTGCATATATATTGTATGTCCATTTTTATTATTGTGGACACACACACACATACACACATACACACATAATAGCATGAATACCATCAATAGTGATATAATAATAATAAACATACCCATCACCTCTAAAGGTTTTCTGTGTCCCTTTGCTCTGCTCCTTACTGTTTTATAAAAACATTTATCATGAGGCCTACCCTCTTAACACGTTTTTATCTGCACAACTTTGTGTTGCTGTGGGTACTACCTTGTACAGCAGATTTCTACAATTCATTATTCATAATACCCAAGATAGGGAAAACCCAGGTGTTCTTTTGTTCATTTTTGTCTTTGTTCATTTTTCATGACCAAAACCAACCTCTCCTCTCCTCCTCAGAGATGCCAGCAGTAGGCAGCCAGTATTCCCCCGCCCCACAAAGAGTCTGAGTTTCAAGTCTGTGGGACTCTTCTCCGCATTTCCAGATTCTGATAAACCCAGCCCCTTCCATTTGTTTATCCCATTGCCTAGGTGTACTAGTCAGTTCTTGCACTGCTATAAATACCTGAGACTGGGTAATTTATAAAGAAAAAAGACTTAACTGGCTCATGGTTCTGCAGGCTGTGTAGGAAGCATAGCGGTTTCTGTTTCTGGTGAGGCCTCAGGAAACTTCCAATCATGGTGGAAGATAAAGGGATAGCCAGACATCTCAAAGCCAGAGCAGGAGGAAGGGTGACAGGGAGGTGCTGCACATTTTTAAACAAGCAGATCTAATGAGCACTCACTCATTATAGAAAGGGGGGAAGGTGTTACATCATTCATGAGAACTCCACCCCTGTAATCCTATCACCTCCTACGAGACCCCACTTCCAACACTGGGGATTACAATTAGACATGAGATTTGGGTAGGGACACAGATCCAAATCACACCACTAGGGAACTGCTTCTGTCATTTACTGGAACTATTATCTCAGTCTCCCTTTTGCTCATTCAGTCCGTCAGTATCTATTTAACCAACTCTATGTGTTAACCTATTTCTGTTAAAGTGACCACCAGAGCTTCATTTTTCCTCATTGGATCCTAACTGATAAATTCCCTTTAGTGGCCATCTACTCCCTACTGTGGAAGAGTCTCATCCCACTTTGAAACAGGCTCTTCTCACTATGCTTAGCCATAACCTCGCTCTTTTGTGCTCGTCTGTAAGCAGACCCTGTGGAACCCACCTAATTCTGTTGCCTGCTTTTTCCCCTACCAAATCTGATCTTTTCTTCACCACAGACCCTATGTCTCATAAAGCTTGGCTTGAAGTGGCCTGACTCCATGAATCAAAGCTAAAGACACTGTGGGATATGCAAATCTATTCTCAAGACATGGGGCCTCCTTGCTCCTTCGTGGGTGCACATTTGCTCTTTATCAGCAGTCCCTGAACCCTCCCCTTTTCATAGTAAAAACATCTCAGTTTGCTGTAGGCAATTTCCCCGACTTTCAGATTATGGGTTTGGGAAGCCTCTTCTGTCTTATTAGATGGAGGGTTATTGACTCAGGCCTGATCAATTGGATCATTCAGTTTCTCTGGTCCCAGTGCTTGGGTCATAGATGTCCATTTCAGAGCTAATCAGAGCTAATGAGTAATGATGGGTCCCTGTCTGTGAGTGTTGGAAGATGGACATGTTCTTTTTAAGGAAACTGGAGTCAGGTAGAATGCATAGTTGGAGATAACACAGCCATTGTGCCTTCAGAAAGGGAGATTCTATGTAAGAATTAAACCAACAGGGGGAAACAGTGTAAAGAGAAGAAAAGAAAGTAATCAGATTCTGGTGACATTAAATAAATCCCTGGTTGTATTAGTCTGTTCCCATGCTGCTAATAATACATACCTGAGACTGAGTAATTTATAAAGGCAAGAGGTTTGACTCACAGTTCCACATGGCTGGGGAGGCCTCACAATCATGGTGGAAGGCAAATAAAGAGCAAAGTCATGTCTCACATGGTAGTAGGCAAGAGAGATCATGTGTAGGGGAGCTCCCCTTTCTAAAACCATCAGATCTCATAAGGCTTATTCACTATCATGAGGACAGCATGGGAAAAATGCACCCCCATGATTCAATTACCTCCCACTTGGTCCCTCTCACTACACTTGGGGATTATGGGAGCTACAGTTCAAGATTAGATTTGGGTGGAGACACAGCCATGCTATATCTCTGGTTTAAGCTGTACCTAAAGGAGTCTCCTTCCTGGATATACCAGTTATGATAAACACATAAACTTCATAGAGTTGCCAATTTGAGATGGGATTTCTATCACTTTCAGTTGAAAGAGTTATTTTCTGTCTTCCCAAGCCCTTAAAAGAGCTTTTATGTTTCCAAATGAACAAGCAGAGTGTGTTGTTTCTACTGTGGTGGGTTAGCAGCCTGGTCTCCCAGTGCTATTGACATTTCCTAGTCATAGGCTCACCCACTACATTTCTTGGGTCTGCGTTTGACAGCAGCAGACTCCTCCGGATCATCAGCTGTACTGAGATTGATTCAACACAGGTGAATGCATAACACAGGCCTTGATTATCTTTGCCAAGGAAATGTCAGCCTTTCTCCTTTGTTCTGCATGATATTAATGATGCATTTATATCTCTTAAAGCAATTCATGCATCAGATACTAATATCATGGTCATTACACAGAAGAAGACACTGAAACTCAGAAAGGATGGGCATTGTGCCCAAGTCACACCACTGAACAAGAGGCAGTGCTGGAAATCATACCCAGGAAGTCTGAATTGAGACCTTCTGTGTGCTAAGCAGATAATGTCCCCCCCGAAAGATGTCCTTGTCCTAGTTTCTGTAATCTT
The DNA here is from genome assembly GCA_004027835.1 of Alouatta palliata. Classification (NCBI taxonomy): domain Eukaryota; kingdom Metazoa; phylum Chordata; class Mammalia; order Primates; family Atelidae; genus Alouatta; species Alouatta palliata. The sequence continues at coordinate 126,623 of PVKV010000488.1, forward strand.
TGACAATGTTACCTTCTATGGCAAAACAGATTTGGAGGTGTGATCAAGTGAAACTTACAGTGAGACAGATTATCCTACATTGTTGGGTAGGCTCAATAATGACAAGGGTTTTTCAAGGTGGATGATGGAGGCCAGGGAGGGTCAGACCGAAGTGGGTCAATGTGGGAAGGATTCACCGCCATTGCTCGCTTTACGGATATAAGACGGCAATGAGCCAAGAAACATGGGTAGCTTCTAGAAGGTAAAAAGAGCAAGAAAACCAATTTTTCTCTACAGCCTCCAGAAAAGAATGCAGCCTTGTCCTCATCTAGGTTTAATCCAATAAACTCAGATTTATGACCAATAGAACAGTAAGACCATAAAGTTTTGCTGTTTTAAGCTAAGCATGTGATTGTTACAGCAGCAATAGAAAATTAACACATCTTCTCGTTTTTTAAAAACAACTTTGTTGAGATATATTTGACCATTTGAAATTCATCCACTTCAGGTGCATAGTTCCATGACTTTTAGTCACTTTACTGAGTCTTGAAAGCATTACTATAAGTCAGCTTTGAAATAGTCCCATATTTGGCCGAGCATGGTAGCTCATACCTGTAATCCCAGCACTTTGGGAAATCGAGGTGGGTGAATCACCTGAGTTCAGGAGAACAGCCTGGCCAACATGGTGAAACCCCATCTCCACTAAAAATATAAAAATTAGCCAGGCATGGTCGTGGGCGCCTGTAATCCCAGCCACTTGGGAGGCTGAGGTAGGAGAATCACTTAAATCTGGGAAGTGGAGGTTGTAATGAGCCAAGATCGTGCCACTGCACTCCAGCCTGGGCAACCGAGTGAGACTCCACCTCAAAAAGTTATATTCCCATATTCCCATAAGATCCCATTTATAATATATCCTGGTCCCACCTCGAGTCCCAGGCAACTACTAATCTACTTTTCTGTCTCCGTAAATGTGCTTCGTCTGAATATTTTACATAAATGTAAACATACAATATGTGTTCTCTTGCGTCTGGTTTCTTTCACTTAGCATGGAATTGCAGGTTCACCCATGACATTGCCTACGTCAACAGTTCATTCATTCTTATTGCTGAATACTATTCCAGTTAGGAATATATTGGATCTTATCTATGTACCCATTGATGGAAATTTCAGTTGTTTCTACTTTTTCCTATTACGAATAATTCTGTTATGAACAATTTGTGCCCAAGTTTTCACATGGACGTGTGTTTTCATTTTACTTCTTTTTCTGGAAGTGAAATTGCTGAGTCATATGGTAGTTTTACATTTGACTTTGTGAGGAACTGTTGTTCAAGGTGGCTGTACCATTTTGCATTTCAGTCAACATTACAGTACCACTTGTATTCATTTTTCTCATTTACCATTGTCGTTCTAGTGGGTGCAAAATAGTATTCCTTGTGGTTTTAACTTATATTTTCCTAGTGACTAATGATGGTGAACATCTTTCCATATGCTTGTTAACCACTAACATATCTTCCTTGGTGAAATATCCATTCATATCGTTTGCCTTTTTTGGATTGAGTCATTTGTCTTTTTATTATTATTATTTTGAGACGGAGTCTCGCTCTGTCATCTAGGCTGGAGTACAGTAGTGAATGGAGTACAGACCTCGGCTCACTGCAACCTCTGCCTCCTGGGTTCAAGCAATTCTCTGCCTCAGCCTCCAGAGTAGCTAGGATTGCAGGCACCTGCCACCACACCCAGCTAATTTTTGTATTTTTAGTAGAGACAGGGATTTCACCATCTTGGTCAATCTGGTCTTGAACTCCTGATCTCGTGATCCACCTCCCTTGGCCTCCCAAAGTACTGGGATTACAGGCGTGAGCCACCACGCCCGGCCCCTTATTATTGAATTTTTAAGAGTTCATTGTAAATTCTAGATAAAAGTCCTTCATCAGATTTGTATTTTAAAAATACTTTCTCTCCAGCTGTTTTTTTCATTTTCTTCACACTTTTTGAAGTGCAAGCATTTTGTATTTTGATAAGTCCACTTTATCTTTTTAAAAAAGAAATTATGGGACATTCATCTTGTTACACAAAACTCTGTCATCTTAACCATTAGACTGCATGCCTCTCAAAGTAGCTCATTGTTTGATGTATTTATTAGCTTTGTTCAATGTTAGGTTAACTATACCTTAGAGTTATTCAAGAGCCACAGCCCTTAAAATAGAATGTCGTTACTCCAATACTCTAATGAATTCTACCAAGTCCCTGCAATGCCTAGAGACCACAGTTCAGGATATTTGGGGAAAAGAAAGTTTTCATGTTTTTTTTCTTCAGTGTTGCCCAGGAATGGCCAGTGCCTAATGTCAAAATACATAGTCTGCAACACAACAATATGAATGCACTTAATCCCACTGCTCTGTATACTTACAAATGGTTAAGATGACAAATTTTATGTGTACTTTATAATAATAAAATGTTTCATTTAAAGAAATTAATTAACACTCACTTAGAAAAATTACATGAAATGTGTTATATGAACATGTTAAGATATAACAAAGACCTATAGAGAAAAAGAGAGTGGCCTGTGTTTTGCCAGACCTGCTCATAAATACACAGGTGTGATAAGGAAAAAATCACCACTGTATATATCGAGTTTCAAAAGGACACTGTGTAAGGATAAACATAACTTATCTCTATTTACCTGATCTGAATCCAACAGGTCATAGGTCTGTCTCAGAGAAGGTCTTGCAGAAACTGGACTGATTTAGCACGTTACCTCAAAGCCTAGTATAAGGGTCATAATATGTCATAGAGTTCCTGGTAACGGGTATCTTGAGTTACTCTGAGTTACCAGGAGCGAATCCCTATGTGTCTGCAGCAACTTTAATTCTTGCCTCCTGAGGAGAATTTGACCGAGGGACATAAGACAGAAAGAGAGACGGAGGCAAGTTTCAGAGCAGGATGAAAGTTGATTAAAAAGCTTTAGAGCAGTAAGGAAAGGAAGGAAAGGCAAGAGAAGGAAAGTACCACTTGGAAGGAGGCCAAGGGGGGCGACTTGCAAAACCAAGTGCACAGCTCGACCTCTTGACCTGGGCTTTTTTTTTTTTTTTTTTTTTTGAGACTGAGTCTCACTCTGTTGCCCAGGCTGGAATGCAGTGGCATGATCTTGGCTCACTGCAACCTTCACCTCCCAGATTCAAGCAATTTTCCTGTCTCAGCCTCCCGAGTAGCTGGGACTACAGGTGTATGCCACCACACCTGGTTAATTTTTGTATTTTTAGTAGAGACTTGGTTTCACCATGTTAGCCAGGCTGGTCTCAAACTCCTGACCTCAGGCAATCCGCCCACCTGGGCCTCCCAAAGTGTTGGGATTACAGGCGTGAGCTACTACACCCAGCCTGACTTGGGGCTTTTATATGTTGGCATTCTTCCGGGATCTTACTGGGAAGCTGCTGATCAGTTTCAGGTGTTTTCTATCTATTAGGAGATTGCTTTTCCTTGGTGCCGGCTGTGGTAATAATTACTTTTGAGAAAGGGTTAGCAACAGCCTGACCACCACCTAGTGGTCACCCAACGCTCCTAGTGTGTGTGGTCAGGGGAGCCCTCTCCTGCCCTGCTCATGCCTGACCAGCCACCTCCTGTAACAATAGGACGCAGCTGCTGCAAGGTGTGTATTTTAGAACACTTGATTACGAAAGCTGTTCTCCTTTCATGCTGCATATGTCTGCAACGTGTAAGAATACCAAGGCTGCTGCTGTATTTCTTAAAAGGAGAATGTTATGCTGTCTGCAGTCTTTGTATTTATAGATCACATAGTAGGGAACTGATGGCAGTTTTTGGACAAACCCAGAGCTGTGAGTGAGTGTTGGCTCTTCCACATTCCAGCTGGGAGATTGGAGCTGAAATATTGTCTCTGTACCATGGTTTCTTTGTCTGAAAAATAAGGATTAAAAATACTGATTGTATGGTGGTTCTTGGGAAGATTAAGTAAAATCATATGTGTAAAGCTGTTAGCACAATTCCCAGCAACGAATCGAGGTTTTTGGAAAATTCTTTATTAATATTTTTGTTGCTGTTTACATATATATAATTATACTAGTAGCTAGAAGCTAAGATTGGAAATGTAGACAAAGGTTGCAGGCAGGCGATATCTCTGTTTCAAAGAGTTAGAATAAGTGATGCATCTCACCTCCCACAAGGCGACAGATCTCAGTAGGGCGGATACGGTTGAGTACCCCTTATCCAAAATGCTTGGGACTGGAAGCATTTCAGATTTCTGATTTTTTTCAGTTTGTGAATATTTGTATTATACTTATGATTGAACATCCCTAATCTGAAGATCCAAAATCCAGAGTGCTTTAGTGAACATTTCCTTTGAGCATCAGTGCTGAAAAAGTTCCAGATTTTGGAGAATTTGGGATTTAGGATATTCAGCCTGCACTGACTGCATTTGTTGACCCAGGTGACAAGTGACAAAGAAAGAGCTCCCTGCCCCTGTTGGGGAGACATGGGTTGGTATTTAAAACTGGCACACTAAAAACAAGATCAAATAGGAAGAAACGTTTTGAGAAATTGTGAAAGTTTATAGTTTAGGAATAGATGTGATTTTCCACAAACCCTTCAAGGAGTGTATTTTTGTCTCTGGTTTTCAACGATTTCCCTGAAAGTATCAAACAGTATCTTGTGAAAGGTGGGATGTAGAGGTCTCAGGGTCTGGTGTCAGATGAAATCAGGCTGGATACCAGCTCTGACACTTAATAGCTGTGTGGGCTTGAGAACATTACTTAGCCTGTAGCTATTTAAATTCTCTCAGTTCCTTCTATATAAAATGGGTATGAAGATAGAATCTTCCTCCTTGGATTGTCATCAGAATTAAGTGAGGTGAAGCTTGTAAAATGCTGAGCACAGGGCCAAGAACATTGTGACAGCTCCGTAATTGGGAGTGACACTCATCCTCGAATATCACATGGTCCTTAAGATCTGAAAGTCTTGTACTCCAAGATTCTTAAGTCTGCTGCAAATGATACCTTACCAGATTTAGCTATAACAATCCTAATAAAGTTCTCCTGGAGGAATGTACTCTTTTAATGGAATGTCTTAGACAGGACCAGGATATTGGAAGTCTTTTCATACAAAAAAAAAAAAAAAAGAAATTATGTCCTTCAGTGAATTCGGGCCTAATTTGAAAGTATAACCCACAGCCCCAAAATGAAAATTTAGCTCAATTACAAAAGTGTTTTATTGAGCCTTTTTTCTCGACCTGTAAGAGAGTTGGAAAGGGGTAAAATAAGGATGTGCCACAGTGAAGTTCAGTGTAATAGTAATAAGCCCAGGAGTTTCTGGGGTTCCTTGGACCACCTGGCTGTTCAGAGATTTCCCTAGAAAGATTCACAGGGCTCTACACATATTGTTTATACAGTTAAGTTTTACTACTGCAATGTTGGTCAGATACTCAATCGGACCCAAGGGGAAAAGATGCTGGTGGAGTCAGTAGGAATCCATGTGCAGGATTCTCATAATCTGTCTCCCACAAAGGTCACACAAAGCACACCCTTCCCCCAACAGTAAAAATGCTGATACATGTATACTCTGTTCCAACGAAGGGAAATCCATTAAACACTCAGTGCCCAAGAGTTTTACTATGGGCTGGTCATGTAGACACCCTCTGTCTAGCAGAGGGTATGGCTTATGTGAACACTTGCTTCTTTCTTTTGAGAAGTTCCCAAATTCCAGACTCCCCAGAGGAAAAGCAGGTGTTCATATAAACGACATCAATTGCACGAACAGTTTAGGAACAATGAGCCATCTTATCAGTGAACTATTGCCATTGAGAGACAAGTTCCCAGGCGACAAAGGGCCAGCTTTGTCAACAGGGCTTTCTGTAGATGACAGTTTCAGCCTGGCTGCTCTTTCTTTGCTGCACACACTGTGTTGGAGGCTGTCCATGAACTTGACCAAGGCCACACCACTGAAAGGCAGAGATGAGATTTAAACCAAGATGAGATTAAAACCAAGAAGAGTCTAACTCTCATGCCCTCATTTTTGTTGGTCACAAAAGTCTTCTGGGCGGCAGAAAATTTAGATTAAGCTTCTCCCAATGTTTCTTTGTCAGCCCCGACAGCAAACCCCTCATTTCGTTGGACTTCTCCTGAATGAAAACCCAAGGTCTCTTCCCAGCTCTGAAATCACAGGTCACGGTCACCTCCGCATATGTTCACTGGGGAATGCTAGCAACATCTATTTGATGATATCTTTGTGAATATTCAAAGTCAGAACACAAGACCAGTTCCCTTTCCTTGGCCTTCAAGGAGTGTAGCAGAAAGCCAGAAATCACCTAAATTACCTTCTCGTTGGTTCTAGGGCTGAAGGAGGAAGGCAGGAGTCAGACAGGCTGAGGTTCCCAAGCGAGAGGCCCTCCCATTCTCTTACCCAGTGTCTAAGCTGCAGCCACTCTCATCTAGAAGACAAAAGTCAAATACAGTGTTTCTAACTGAGCTGCTACCTGAAGACTCACTTCCTAACGCGCGATCTCATTAGCAGTCGGGCTTAACCAGACCCAGCTCAACATAGCCTTGTTAGTATGCTTACTCACTGACTTTGGTTTTAATAACACATGTTCTTGTATCTTTCTCATGTAACGTTTATTTTTTATTGCATGTTTCAGATTGATATTTTTATTTTATTTAGTTAGAATAAAAATAGCAGATACTAGGTCATTATTTGTTCAATTTTCTCATTCGGTAAGATCTTAAATTGCTCTGCTATTTTGCAACCACAACAGAAATAAACAAAATGTGACAAGATGTAGATTACATCAAGTATCTATGGCCCATAAAAAGTGCATGCCATCTACAAACCTTTCCAGGTAACGATAAGTATGCGAAAATAATGTAACTGTGAGGCATTTGAGATGGAATCCATAGTAATCTCTTTAAAGCAGTTGTAAAAGCATTAATTTATGTTTAAGTATAAGCAATCTTCTGTGTGGCCTGGAGCTGAGGAAGTCAAATTCAATCTGAAAAACCTCTTAGTAAAGAACAGCATTATTTGAGAAGTAAGAGATTGGGGTAGATGAGTGAGTTTAAAAATAAATGCATTTTGAAAATTTAAGTACAAACTATTTATAGTGAGAGACGGTGGTGGGATACCCTTTCCAGCTTAATGCTTCTGAGACTATAGGATTTGTCATTCCAGTTTATGCACACACATTTGATATTAGTATCTCCTGCTCAATGGAGAGGCCCACAATTTAATCAAAATTTTTAGGCAAAGCTAGTGTGAAACCACGAAGAATATTCTTTAGCTGTTAAAACACATAATAAACATTTCCCTAAAATGATACATTCTTTATTTCAGTGTTCCTAGCACAAATACTGCCAAAACTGCTGTGCAAAAGATGAGTTTAATTTCCTTATTTCAGGTACCCACTGATGATCCCTTACTGAGTCAATAAGCATGTTTCTCTAATCTACAGAAAATAAATATGGGGCTTGTTGTAATTTGGTTCATATGTCATGATTCCAACACTGTTATCCAAGCTAGAAATCACAAGGCAAAAGATGCTGCATTTTTAGAGATACTACCACATCTACGTTTATGAATTATTCATGGCTTGCCAGTGAAGTAGCAGGTTTTGCATACTTCTGCATTAAAAATTAGTTACCTTGCTTCTGTCTATTGTGTTCTTCAAAGTAGAATATTATTTTAGGAAGGGCTACAGAGGACATTTAATTAATTTTATTTTTAGATTTACTACATTGTAAGTATTGCTTAATATAGAACAAAAGCCATCAGCTCAAGGGAAACGAATTTAGTTCATTAACTCCTAGAACTGCTTCCAATAAACACAAAGCATCCGACATGCACGTTGTCCTAGAAAGGTGGATCTGGGACCACAGTTATGCTCAAATATTTTATTTTGGTGGTTTCATTGGTTTCCAAATATGTCTTTCTCTCACTGTATTGAAATGCCAGTTTAAAAGTTCGTGCAGGCCGGGCGCGGTGGCTCACGCCTGTAATCCCAGCACTTTGGGAGGCCGAGGCGGGTGGATCACGAGGTCAAGAGATCGAGACCATCCTGGTCAACATGGTGAAACCCCGACTCTACTAAAAATACAAAAATTAGCTGGGCATGGTGGCACGTGCCTGTAGTCCCAGCTACTCGGGAGGCTGAGGCAGGAGAATTGCTTGAACCCAGGAGGCGGAGGTTGCGGTGAGCCGAGATCGCGCCATTGCACTCCAGCCTGGGCAACAAGAGCAAAACTCTGTCTCAAAAAAAAAAGAAAAAAAAAATAAATAAATAAATAAATAAATAAATAAAAGTTCGTGCAATAGATAAAATTGATGCCATTTATTTTGTAAGTTAAATAGGTCTTTTGATTAGAACGTATACATTCCTATTGTAAAGGAACTGTTTTTGTCATTTAAATTTAAAATTTTCATCACAACGAAAGAAGAAAATGTAAGGACCCAAAGCCCTGTATCCCTGAGATAAACAGTATTAACTTCCAGTAGCTTTTCTATATGTATATTTTAAAGAAGATACCATTAAGATAATTTGTATTGTTTTTGCACTTCATATTTTATCTTCAGCATTTGTGGGACCATTAAGATCTTTGAAAACAGGATTTTTATTTAAAATCTTTGAAAAACACTCTAGGGTGTAGATTCCTGAGAGCCTATGGTTTTTGGTGCCACAGAGCTCCAGCAGCCTCATATAGGTGGGAGGGGTGGAGGGAGCTGGGGATTGAATGGTTTCTGGGGAGTCCACATCCCCTGTTCTTCCTCATAAGCTGATATTCTCTGTGGATCACCACCAGTTTTATCAGTACCAATATGCTTTTCACTATATGTAAATAAATGTTAGTTTCTGTCTCTAAGACTAGTCTCTTGTACCTGATCACTGCATGCTTGAGCCATTGACAGACGGTGAATCAAATCTTCAGAGCCCTGTTCTGTGTTTATCCTTCCTTCTTTGCACAACAGGCAACCCTCGTAAGCTGATATTCTCTGTCCATCACCACCAATTTTAGCAATATGAATATGCGTTTTGCTATATGTACTTAATTTATGTTAGTATTGCCTAGGTTTTCTTCTAGAGTTTTTATGGTTTTAGGTCTTTAAGTCTTTAATCCATCTTGAGTTAATTTTTGTATAAGGTGTAAGGAAGGGATTCAGTTTCAGCTTTCTGCGTATGACTAGCCAGTTTTCCCAATACCATTTATTAAATAGGGAATCCTTTCCCCATTGCTTGTTTTTGTCAGGTTTGTCAAAGATCAGATGGTTGTAGATGTGTGGTGTTATTTCTGAGGCCTCTGTTCTGTTCCATTGGTCTATATATCTGTTTTGGTTACTGGAGCCTTGCAGTATAGTATGAAGTCAGGTAATGTGATGCCTTCCTGCTTTGTTCTTTTTGCTTAGGATTGTCTTGGCCATGTGGGCTCTTTTTTTGGTTCCATATAAAATTTAAAGTAGTTTTTTCCAACTCTGTGAAGAAAGTTAATGGTAGCTTGATGGGGATAGCATTGAATCTATAAATTACTTTGGGCAGTATGGCCATTTTCACAATATTGATTCTTCCTATCCATGAACATGGAATGTTTTTTCATCTGTTTGTGTCCTCTCTTATTTCCTTGAGTAGTGGTTGGTAGTTCTCCTTGAAGAGGTCCTTCACATCCCTTGTAAGCGTATTTCTAGCTATTTTATTTTCTTTGTAGCAATTGTGAATGGGAGTTCACTCATGATTTGGCTGTTTGTCTATGACTGGTGTATAGGAATGCTTGTGATTTTTGCACATTGATTTTGTATCCTGAGAATTTGCTGAAGTTGCTTATCAGCTTAAGGAGATTTGGGGTTTAGATGATGGGGTTTTCTAAATATACAACCATGTCATCTGCAAAGAGAGAAAAATCTGACTTCCTCTTCTCCTAATTAAATACCCTTTACTTCTTTCTCTTGTCTGATTGCCCTGGCCTGAACTTCCAATACTCTGTTGAATAGGAGTGGTGAGAGAGGGCATCCTGGTATCGTGACGGTTTTCAAAGGGAATGCTTCCAGTTTTTGCTCATTCGGTATAATATTGGTTGTGGGTTTGTCATAATAGCTTTTATTATTTTGAGACATATCCTATCAATACCTGGTTCATTGAGAGTTTTTAGCATGAAGGGCTGTTGAATTTTGTCAAAGGCCTTTTCTGCGTGTATTGAGATAATCATGTGGCTTTTGTCATTGTTTCTGTTTATGTGATAGATTACATTTATTGATTTGTATATGTTGAACCAGCCTTGTATCTCAGGGATAAAGCCGACCTGATCATGGTGAATAAGTTTTTTGATGTACTGCTGGCTTCAGTTTGCCAGTATTTTATTGAGGATTTTTGCATTGATGCTCATCAGGGATATTGGCCTGAAATTTTCTTTTTCTGTTGTGTGTCTGCCAGGTTTGGGTATCAGGATAATGCTGGCTTCATAAAACGAGTTAGGGAGGATTTCCTCTTTTTCTATTGTTTGGAAGAGTTTCAGGAGGAATGGTACCAGCTCCTGTTTGTACTTCTGGTAGATTTTGGCTGTGAATCTGTCTGGTCCTGGACTTTTTTTGGTTTGTAAGCTATTAATTTCTGTCTCTATTTCAGAACTTGTTATTGGTCTATTCAGAGATTTGACTTCTTCCTCGTTCAGTCCTGGGAGGGTGTATGTGTTCGGAAATTTATCCATTTCTTCTAGATTTTCTAGTTTATTTGCATAGAGATGTTTATAGTATTCTCCGAAGGTGAACTGTGGACCAGGGGTTTCTTCAATTCTTGCAGCTTACACAAGTCCCTATGTTCCTGAGAATCACAGACAGTGAGGGAAGATCTCCCTCAACATTACTCAACTGTATTTTCTACCATCCTTGATGGCTGGAGGCTAGCCAGACTGAATCTTATTTAAGAATACAAAGGGATGTGCTATCTATTTTATCTTGAGAGCTTGTGACACTCATGATGTTTACTTATGCTGTTCTGGATTTGAGGACATGGGAGTGCTCAAGCTTCACAACTACTCCATAGAGGATAGAAAAGAAGGAAGAAGGACTAAATTGTCCAAAAGAAGTACATGATAGAGACAAAAATGTGTAATGTCTTCATTTCAAAAATCTTTAAACACTGGGATATAGGAGATGGTCTGGCCTCCTGAAAGCTTCTAAAATACTGCTGATGATGATCACTCTATGCTATGGTCTGAATGTCTGTGCCCTGCCAGAATTTGTATGTCCACACCTATCTTGAAAGTTATGCTATTAAGAGATGAAGCCATTGAAAAGTGATTAGGCCATGAATGTGGAGCCCTCACAATGGAATGAGTGCCTTTAAAGGGGGCTGGAAAGACAAGAACCTTTCGCTTCCACCACATGAGGACACAGGGAGAAGACTCTCTTTGTGAATGAGGTAGTAGGCCCTCATAAGGTGTGGAATCCACCAGATTCCTTTCTTGAACTCACCCTCCAGAACTGTGAGAAGTAAATTTATTCTTTTTAAGCTACTAAGTTTATGGCATTTTGTGATAGCATCCCAAACAGACTAAGATCTCATGAAGAGAATCATGTGAGTCATTCGAGTCTTTTATGTTTATGTTTTGATGAAGATGAAAATAGAAATCTATGAATCCCAGTCAAAAGTAATAACATGAGTGAAGGAAAATTACTTGTTTTTAGGTATTTGTCTTGCTTTGTCTAAAACTTGGCAAACTACAAAAGTTCTCATATGGCTTAATCATATAATGTAGTTATTTTTTGATAAAATATTTTATCTTTATTGCTTACATGAAAAGTTAAAAAGAACATATCAAAATATCAAAAATTATTAATTTTCACCAGTAATTTTATTCTGAGTTCTATTCCATCTACATATGAATGTTGGATTCCCTTGCTTGCTTTTTAATTTTTTTAACAATCTTATAATTGTGCCTCTTTCATAAAGTTAAAATTCATGAAGCCCAGTTAAGATAGTAAGGCTTTTTGATAGCAAGTTTGGAAGATTCACTCTTGAGTGTAAATGCTGCTATCATATATTATTTTAAATGGCATCAATCTATTACTTGTATTTTAATATTTCACTATAATAATTATTTCAATATTTTCCCATTATTATGATTTATTATTTTCAAATATCAGACATATTGTAAAAAATAAACATTAGCTTCTTAAAAGAAAAACCAAGTAATTGAATCTCCACCTTTATTTCTAATTATCTGCAATCGCTTTCGGTACAAGGACCTTTTATTTGAGACTTCTATTTGCTCTTTGGTATTTTCTTGGATTTTATTTGATTTTCTATGTTTTAACTGTAATTTAAGTTCTCTTTGGGAGGGCAGTTTATAATTAAAATTATTCCTCATTGTGTGTTTTTATTTTACTGCAGCTTAATAAGAGATTATGAGACAATTTGGTACATGCAGGGAGATCTTAGATCATAGAATAGTTGCCATTTGGGGAAAGATTTCTCTATTTTTATCTTCTGTAATGCAGACCAAAGCTCAAGTGAACGCAATATATTTACATGGCTCAGGAATATGGCTGTGAACCAAGGAAAAAAATGTCAGCCTTTGCCTGGATTTCTCATTGGCATTCAGATTTATGAATAAACTTGGAAAACTGGAGATTGTGATGTGATTTCAGTGCATGACCATATCCATATGCTCTGGCCAGTCAAATGCGACTAGAAGTTCTGCTGGCCCCACAGTTCTTCGACCCAGTTGGCTTTTAGGACTGTTACATACACTCTGGAAAACTTATGACTAATTTCACTTAATTTCCTCCTCTTCAGCCTCATTCCTCATTAGCCTGATTTCTTCCTACAAGATTATCAGGAAGAGGAGAATCCCATTAGCATGAATGATAACAAGGCTTTCAAATTCAATTATTTGCCTGTAAAATCCTTGTTTATACATGCAATGCATTCATCATACCCCTCATTTTAATCGAGTCTAATCAACACACAAGAAAATTGCTGAGAGAGAGAGCACACGTTGAAAATACAGTGTAGCTGTGATCATCAGAGCGCACAAATCTGTGTCTTCATAAGACTTTTCTGCATTACATCTCCTGAAACAAAAGCCAGCTCAGTTTCTTCTCTTGGTGAGGCTGGGCTCTTATACCTTAGCTGCACGGGAGGTGGGGAAGCCCGTGGCAGCTTCACATTATGGAGTGGGAAGTACTCTTTGCTTCCTACAAAGAATCTTCAGTTGGAGAATTCTCCAAACAGAAAAAAAGCAAACGTAGAGGAGCATAAAAATAGGTATATTGTTTGGTAGGGCTGCTATAAGGAAGTTATTTAAGTTTGGAAACAGAGTGCCTAGGGAGTTTGAAGAGTGCCTAGAATGTATTAGAGAAATATGCAGAAGGCACAGACTTGAGCACTGTTGCAGTGGTGAGCCAATCTGCATTGCAACATCACAGGCTGACATGTAGTTTTTTAATTTAACAATATTCTTATATTTTGTGCTTAAGAATTTGAAAGTTTTTTTTTCTTCATTTTCTTCTTCTCTCTGATAAGAGCAAGTGGCATCTCTTAAGAGACTTTTACAGTGTGTAAAGATGTCTCCTAAGGCTTAGAGCACATGAGGTTGTCACTGACAATGTTTATAAAATTGCATGTCTTACCCTCTTAGTTATATAAACATTTATTTTCTTAACATTTTCATGTGACAAATATGAGTAGCCACACTCATTCATGCCTTCATTTCCTCAAAAGATTGAACCCTATCCAGTAAATGGAGATAGAAAAGGGCATAGAAATTCCTCTTCTCATACAATTATTTCAGCGGCTTAGCAAAAACCACATCACCCTTTTTTGGCATACAAAATTAATTCTGGAAGGTAGAAAGCTCAGTTTTCATGGAGAATCCAGGATCTCCCAGAAGGGTAGAAGTGGATGCTGTATTTCCTCTAACTTCAGTTGCATTTCTGTGAAGTAAAATCTCCTGCCTTGTGGAAAGAAGTTGGTGACCTGGCTCAGCTAAAGGTGGTAAGAGTTCATTTCCAAGGACTGGCTTCAAAAAAAATATGTAGCTGATTGTGGGTTTCTTCATGGAACAGAGGTGGTGATTTGAAGAAAATGGCTGACAATGTATATGAATCCGAAAGAACAATAATCCGGCACCCAACTGGTCCTGAGCACAGGGAACTGGGCAGTCCGGAACAGCACAGCCCACGGATCTGCACAGAAACACTCTTCAACAGTGCCACCGTGAGGCCATATGGAGCAATACCCCTGTCTTCCGTGAGATTTCATTATTATTTTTTTTTTCTCTTTGCTGTTAAGACACCTGATTCCTTTTGAATTATAGATTGATGTCAAGAGATCTTGAACCATTTTTCATGGGAGAAAAACAAGACAGAAAGTCCATAATTCTTACTAATAGAGCTTTTATTTCTTAACCAATTACCTGAAGGTGGTCATGGTGAGGGATGCCAGTTTATGTCGCTCCTCTTTATGGAAAGGGTCTTATCACCTTCTTCCATAATAACAGTTCCGCGATTTGATTCACAAACCAACCGGACAGACCTGTGCTCTTGAGAGTAGATAACTGAGAAGGTGAAAAGGTGAGTCATGCCTGTTCTAGGCCAATTTTGGCTCTTGTACCTGTGCTTGGTCTTGGAATGAGTCTTCTGGCCAATTTGTACCTATGAATCAGATGGAAGGTTTTCTGGGGCTTCTAGGAAAGCTGGATTCTTTATAAGAGAACGCTGTGAGAAACGTTTTCTTTTCTGCCTGCTCTGTCTCATCCTGCTTCAGATGAATATCATGTAAGGCCATGATACCTGAACCTAAAACTTAGAGGACTGGTTCGTGGTGATGCCACCATCTGATATTACAGCACTGATAATGACCTTAGAACTTCATCTCCACAGTTATTCATTTAAATTATTATTATTTGGGATTTCTGTTATTTTAGCACAAATTATTCCCAAAAGTTCAATTTTTCTTCAGTATTAAAGTAAAAATGTTACATATTCTAACATAATTATTTTATATAAAATCTATAAAATACATATTAAAACTAAAACAGCTTACCCAGTTATACCTTTAGATTGCATTGTGAACTTTTACTTGATAAGTATTGTCTTAAATGCAATTAAGGATGGATTTTGAAATAAATGACTTAACATCTGCCTTCTTCATATGACATAAATTTCACAAGCAGGCAGGAACCAAGTCTCTCAGGTGCACCCCCTAATACATAATGGAGGGTCTGACAAAATACCTGATACTCCAAATTATCTGTCAGTTAAAAGCTGGATGAGACATAGAATGCCCTTATTCTTATCTGGAATTAAACATGCGTCTCATATTAGGGAAATCAAAGCATCTTATTGCCATGGCCACAGTACTTTAGAAATAGTTATTGACCTAAGGAGTAAATGAGAGATAAGACTTTTTGCTGCTATTGTGTAGAGGAAAAACATATTTTTAACAGGACTTGAACCTGAGAGGATATAGCCATCCCAGATCCCACTCAATTCCATGTGGAGCCTGACAATGAAGTCAACATGGATGAGGAAAGACCTGAGAGGTGGAGACAAAATCCTGGTGTCCTTGTGTGTCTCAGCCCCAGCCTTGCCTGAATTCATTTCTTCTCATAAAGAGTTAAACCAACAAATTATCTTGTGTACCTGAGCTGTTTTGAATATTTTCTACGTCACTCAAATATTTAGACAATCTGAAGAATTTTCAGCCACAGGGGCACCTTTCTTGTACTCAGGATGGTGGCCACTTTGAGTAACGTGAATAGATGGAATAAGCCTGTCTTTAGCCATTTTCACACCTTCATTCACTCACCAAACATCTACCCAGTAAATACCATGGAGCAGGGACTACCCAAATCACTAGAAACATGGAGCTACTTTGAAACCCTGCCTCTACGTCTTAGAATGCCAATGGATGGAGCAAATATGCATATAAACAATTTCAGTTCAAGATTTTATGGGATTGATTGTTGTTACATTTTTTAAATGGGGGGTTTCTCTTCTCTGAGCTAATCAAATGAACATTACAGATGGAATTCAGGCTTTGAAGGATGGATAAAAATTTGGAAGAAAGAAATGATGGGTAGAATGGAGTGTGCAGAGGGAAGAATGACAGGAAATGTAGATACAAAAGCACAAGTCAAGTTCGAGATGTGATGCATGTTCCAGATTCAGTAGTGGTGCTCTTGACTGGTGAGACACTCCCATGAACACAGAAAAAATAAGCAGCATAAATTTTGAGAGAATAATCCATCTGTTGTTTGAATAGTAATGCAAGGGGGTCAGGGGGCCCAGTGATGGTCTAAGGTATAACAGGCAGGGAGACTGGAAGAGACGAGACCAATTAAGATGAAATCAGTTAATTCTTGGCTGGATCCTGGATCCATTAAAAGCTATTACACCAAACAATTAGGGGACTATTGGAACGATTTAAACATGGACCCAGTGAAGTAAATGATTTGCTAATTTTGTTAAACATCAAAATAGTGTTAGCTGGCAGAGTGCAGTGGCTCACACCTGTAATCCCAGCACGTTGGGAGACCTAGGGTGGTGGATCACGAGGTCAGGAGATCAAGACCATCTGGGACAACATGGTGAAATCCCGTTTGTACTAAAAAAAAGAAAAATACAAAAAAAAAAAAATAGTGTTAGCTTATATAGGAGAATCCTTATTTTTTGGAGATGTGTGATAAGGTATTTAGGGTAGAAGTATTATGCTGTTTATAATTTTCCTTGAAATGGTTCCAAAATAAATAAAGGAAATATGGCAAAGTGTGAATCTTCATTGAATTCGGCCAGTACATGCAGTTTTGTTATAGTTTCCTTTAAACTTCTCTGTATGCTTGAAAGCATTTTTAAAAAATCAGCAACGTTAATAAAAGGGCAACTGCAACTCATATATTGAATTGTGGGAGTAGAAAGACAAAGGGAACTCTCATAAGAGATGAAACATTCTCGGAAACTCCATTTTCTTTGCTACACGAGCTTCTCTGGAACATTTGCCTTGGCAGCAGCAATTTTCTTCCCAATAGTCATTGTCTTTTCTTTGTGACTAAATTGTTTTTGTCCAGACAGTAATGTGCCCAGCCCCAGAGACTGAATCGTGGTTGGTCTGCTCCAGCCCTGACTTCCCATTCCTCTTTGCCAAATGCTTTCCCTGCCTCCCTTAGAACCAAAGGTGAATGGTGATGCGATCCTGGCTTATGAGGCCTAAGGGGATCTTCTGGGACCTTGATGCTCAAAGTGCTTTTTAAGGACTAGAAGCTTCAATGCCACCTCTGAGCCTGCTGGAAAAACACAGCATTGATTCTCACCACAGACCTACTAAATCAGAATCCGCATTTTAACAACAGCCCCAGGTGACTGGGGAACACTCTAAAGTCCCAGAGGCACTGCTTTATGTCTCTGATCCTCAAACTTCATGCATATTGGACCCAGCTGAGGAGCACTGGGATTCCGAAAAGAATCATGCACTCAGTTTAAGCACCACTGACTCAGTCTGTCTTCGTGAGTCTGAACACAATGACGGGAAGCTAAAGCTGTCTTTACTCATACAGATGTTCATCTTCCTTCTTTCCTAAAGGAAAATGATTCATTAATTGGGTTGACATTTTCTTTTTTTGGTAACCTGGAAGGTAGAATGGAAAGTAAAAGCCAAAATCATCATCATTAGCAAGTGTGAAACGTCTAAAGAAGATAATAAACAGGAGTAGAAGTGACTGTTTTATCACTCAGTTTGTCAACAGATTTAATGTTGATGGTCCTGTCACTGACTTATGTAGCTAATAAAGAATCAACCCATGTCTGTGCACAGGAAACATGTCACATGTGCTGCATTGAGGTTCTCCTACTACAGAAAAAAATGCTGGTGTCATAGAAATTTGGTCATGCAACACATGATTCCTACACATTTGAACTGACTACAATCTATGATAATTTTGTGACATCCTGTCCATTCATTCGTGACATTCAACGTGATTCAAAAAGTACTTAATGCAGATTTAAATATATATATACTTCATAGATGCTAAAATATATATTTATGTATACTAAAGTGTATATTTAAATATATATATTTAAATTCTTAAATACTTACATATGTACAGCATTCCTTTAATGAGAGACACCTTGAAATGTGTCAAAGCAAGGTTTCAGAATCTCCGCTTTAAGGTGCTTCTCCTCAAAAGGCACAAGGGTGTATCTTAGCTGACGTTGAAGAGTCTCAGAGGTTGTCATTTCCTATATCCACTACAGAGGGACCACACCACAGAAGCTCTGTGCCTGAATTCTAAGCCCTTCTTAGCATTTTCTATCTATTGGGACAGAGTTTACTTTCCTTCAGACCTCAGGCTGCTCACTCACCATGAAGATGCCATATTTAAGCCATCAGGCCGACTGGCGGCTACCCAGAAACAAAAACCACAGTGATGCCTAGGATGCTTCCTGAAATCTCTTCCAGCAGCAACCAAGACTAGGCAAAACCATCTGCATGCGGGAGGCACACATCTCCAACCACAAATTCAGATAGTCAAGACATACACGTTTATCTTGCTTTTTTCTGCAATTCTACTTAAGTTCTATTTTTAACCTCTTCTCGTCTCTGGGGAATGTTGACCTTATTCAATTTACGAGGGCTTGAGCAAGCTATTAACTTCCCCGTGATGGGGATTACAGTAACACACACACCTAGAGTTGATGCGATGGGTCAAAGAGTCAATACCAAGCATTTGCTAGAGTGCCTGGTACTTGTGATTGCCGTTGTTGTAATGATTTAGGGTTGTCACCGCTTCTCTGCAAAGCTGTAGCTCTGTTCAAATGACTTACACAGTACCACGGCTCACATGGTATCTTTGGACTAAGCAGGACTTTGCAGAGATATCCTCTACCTGTCTTGTTCTAGGTAACTGGTTCACACAGGCTGCTGCTATATCAACTCTTGTTCTCTTCTGAGAGGCTCCTCATGCCCAGAAATTATCCTTCTTCATCTTAGTACCTCCCAAGTCTACAAGAGTTTGTTTTGTGATATGCTGGTCTGCAGGAATTTTTACTATTTTATTCTTCAGAATATAAATCACTCTTATTCCAGATACCTTCTGTTGCTGGTCATGGGGTCATTGAAAAACTGATTATGTTTTACAGCTTATAGTGCTTTTTCTAAAACAAAAATGGTCACCCTCGAGTTGTGTACCAGATATTCTCCATTGGCAAACACTTCAATGCTCTTCACCATTTTTCTTCCCACTCTGTACCCATGAGGACTAACAATATGGTTTGCACTATTAATTAGACGCTTTGCCATCCAGCATCCAGTTAGGATTGGAAAATGAGAGTTAATTGCAAGAAATCAGAGAATGAGAGGAGAGGAAGTTCAGGTATTTGATTCCCCGAATCTCTCCTCTGTGGTTGAGGTTTGACATTGCCTAAACACTTTTATATAAAGTCAGAGTATCTGCTAAGCAGCTCTCATCAGGTTTCTTTAACATATAAGTAGCTGGGTTTCCTATTTTTTTTATTAGTAGTATTTTTTTTTTTTTTTTTTTTTTTGAGACAGAGTCTCACTCTGTCTCCCAGGCTGGAGTGCAGAGACACAATCTTGGCTCACTGCAATCTCTGCCTCCTGGGTTCAAACAATTCTCCTCTCTCAGCCTCCTGAGCAGTTGTGATTACAGGCGCATGCCACTATACCCTGCTAATTTTTGTATTTTTAGTAGAAACAGGGTTTTAACATGTTGTCCAGGCTGGTCACTCCAGGCCTCAAGCTGTCCACCTGCCTCAGCCTCCCATGGTGCTAGCATTACAGGTGTGAATCACTGCACACAGCCAAGATTACCGACTTTTTAATGGATTCAACCTGCCCTCAGTCCAGAGAGTGGAACGATGGAGAAATTTTCAATATTCTTGAAAGATATAAGCAAGTCCACTTTATCTCCACCCAGAACCCAATCATTCATTGCAAGGAAGTTTCCCAATTTTTCTCTGAGTGACCTTGATTTCCTTTAGTAAAGGGAGACGCCATTAAGGTTCATTGTTTGTCTATGTAGTATTTTATAAATGCAGCCTTTGCAATGTGAACAGATCCAAACCAATCACATTTGCCATTGTGCTGCCTTTCAGAGCAGGGAAAGCTTTATGTTGGACAGCATTTTTATTTTCTTCTTTTCTGTCCTCTTTGAAACTACCTGTTGACCTGAATGAATGGTGGTAAGTGGTAAATACTTCTGCCTCTCAGTTTATTTTTATTTCTTTATAATTTTTATGGGAGAATTAGCTGGAAGCAGAAAAAACAAAAAAGTATCTTTCAATGAAATTCTCACTGAGGTTGGGCTGCTTAGATTTTATCTTCAACAAAGCCTGGTGAACTTAATTTGATAGGTGTCTTACCTCTACACATGTTGTGTTACACAAATAAAGTTTTCTAAACCTGACTGGTTAAAAAAAAAAAAAACCTGATGATTTTGGTAAATGTATAAAGATGCCAGGCTTCTCTCTAGGAGAGTCGTACAAGTCCAGGATGGTGCCCAGGAGCAAGCAGTTTTAATAAGTGACAAGTGTGACTCAGAAAACCAGGCAGGTTTGAGCAATCTGGGTTAAAAGCAAATTTTCAACTAGGCACGGTGACTCATGCCTGCAATCCCAGAACTTTGGAAGGAATGCTTGAGCCCAGGAGTTTGAGACCATCCTGGACATGGGGAGACTGTGTCTATACAAAAAATACAAAAATTAGCCGGGTGTGATGGTGCATGCCTGTGGTCCTAGCTAGTTGGAAGGCTGAAGTGGGAGGTGGGCTTGGACTCTGGGAGGTCAAGGTTGCAGTGACCCTTGATCATATCACTGCACTCCAGCCTGGGCAGTAGAGAAAGACTCAAGCTCAAAAAATAGGAAAAAAAAAAAAAAAAAGCAAACTTTCTTGTTAAAAAAGAACGAAAGAATGCAAGTCTTGGAGCTGGGAAGACAGGAGCCTGAGTTGGACTCTCAGCCACCTATAGCTACATGGGTATGGGCAGTTGTTACTTTACCTCTCTGGGCCTGGTTTTCTCATCTATCAAATTCAGATGCTAATAGATCTGCTCATGTGGGGCTTCCCATCCAGTGGGAGTCAGTGGCTGATGCTAAAGGGGTGTGGGGTCCCACCCTGAGGAGAGGATCGGTGCAGAGCAGGGCCCACTCCAGTGAGAATGGCACCAATGTCCTTCAAAGACATACAAAGACACACTTGTAGTTTAGCAAAGTTGGGTTAATTGCCTTGTGGCAACAGGACAGGTTGAGCACCATGGGAACTATTAGGTGTCTCGAGAAGAGGCGAAGACTGTATTAAAAAGAGGTCATTCTAGGATTTGGGCTTTCTTCTTTCAGATGATTTTTGGGTAGGATCTGTGAAGTGAGGCTTTGAATAAAATGCTTTTTGAAAGCGAGGTTAATCCCACAGTTGGACATGTTCATATGTCTATCTAAAAGGCAGAAATAACAGATCAAAGTTAAGTCTATAATTAAGAAAACACTGTATTCACTCATATTGTTCAGGAAAAAAAGGGATGTTTGGTCGTTTTGGTAGGTTCTTTAATATCCTTTTATTTTTGAGAATTTAGACATGATTATAAAGTGGTCTAGAAGAGCTTAGTCTATTGGAATCACAGATATTACTTTGCTGGGAAATCATTTTTTAATGTTTTATAGACACATAACATGTACTTATTTATGGGGCACATGTGATACTTTGTTACAAGTAGTGATCGAGTCAGGATATTTGGGGTGTCCATCACTTCAAATATTTATTGTTTCTATGTGTTGGAAACATTTCAAGTTCTCTTTTCTAGCTATTTTTAAATATACAATATATTACTGTTAAATATTGTCACCCTATCCTACTATCAAACATTAGAACTTACTGCTTCAGTCTCACTGCATGTTTACGTTTCCAAAAACACCCTTCCCAGCCTCTGGTTACCAGCATTCTATTCTCTACCTCCATAAGATCAACTTATTTTTTTGCTCCAACATATGAGTGAGAACATGCAATATTTCTCTCTGTGCCTAACTTATTTTACTTAATTTCCTTTAGTTCCATCCATGTTGTTGCAAATCACACGATGTCATTCTTTTCAGTGGCTGAATAGTATTCCATTGTGTAATGTACCACAGTTTATTTATTTATTCATCCACTGATGGACACTTAGGTTGAATCCAAATCTGGGAGTAGTGTGGATACCGTGAACAGTGCTAAAATAAACATGGGAGTGCAGCTATCTCTGCAACATAGGATCTTTCTGGATCTTGTGATAGTTCTATTTTTAGTTTTCTGAGAAACCTTCATACTTTCTCCATAGTAGTTGTACTAATTTCCATTCTCAACAACAGTATATATTCTCACCAGAACTTATTACCTGTCTTTCAGATAAAAGCCATTTTAACTGGAGTGAGATGATATCTCACTGTAGCTGTGATCTTCATTTCTCGAAGATAAGTGATGTGTTTTTTTTCATATACCTGTTGGCCATTTGTATGTCTTCTTGGAGAAGTCTCTTCAGATCTTTTGCCCATTTTTAGTTGGATTATTAGATTTTTTTCCTATAGAGTTGTTTGGGCACTTTCTATATTCTGTTTATTAATATCTTGTCAAATGAGTGGGTTGCAAATATTTTTCTCTCATTCTGTCAATTGTCTCTTCGCGTTGTTATTGTTTTCTTTGCTGTGCAGAAACTTTTTAGCTTAATTTAATTCCATTTGTCCATTTTTGCTTCAGTTGCCTGTGCGTGTAGGGTGTTACTCAAGAAATCCTTGCCAAGACCAATGTCTTGGAGAGTTTCCCAATATTTTCATGTAGTAGTTTCATAGCTCAGGTCTTAGATTTAATTCTTTCACTCCATTTTAAATTTATTTTTGTATATAGCCAGAGATAGGGATCTAGTTTCATTCTTCTGCATATGGGTGTCCAGTTTTCCCAGCACTATTTTTCAAGGAGACTCTCCTTTCCCCAAAGTATGTTCTTGGCACCTTTGTCAAAAATAAGTTCACTGTAAACGTTGTATTTATTTCTGGGATCTCTATTATTGTTCTATTAGTCTATGTGTCTGTTTTTATGGCAGTACTGTGCTGTTTTAGTTACTATAGCTTTCATATATATATATGAAAGAGAGAGGGAGGGAGACTGAGTTCCATGTTTCCTCTGTCACTTAGTCTGGAGTGCAGGGGTGTGATCTCAGGTCGCTACAACATCCGACTCCTGGATTAAAGTGATTCTTGTGCTTCAGCCTCCAGAGTAGCTAGAATGACAGGTGTGTACCACCATGCCAGACTAATTTTTGTGTTTTTTGTAGAGATGGGAGTTTGCCATGTTGCCCAGGCTGGTCTCTAACTCCTGGGCTCAAGCTATTCACCCACCTTGGTCCCAAAGTGCTGGGATTACAGGCAGAAGACACCGTACCTGGCCAGCTTTGTAGTGTAATTTGAAGTGAAGAAACGTGATGCCTTCATTTTTATTCTTTTTGCTCATGTGTGCTCTGGTTATTCTGGGTATTTTGTAGATCCATTAATATTTTAAGATTTTAAAGAAAGGTATGTGAAGAATATCATTGGTATTTTGATAGAGATTGCATTGAATCTGTAGATTGTTTTATGTAGCATAGATATTTTAACAACATTGCTTTTTCCAATCCATGAACATAAAACATTTTTCCATTTTTTTGTCCTTTTCAATTACTTTTACCAATATTGTATAGTTTTCATTATAGATTGTTTAGTTCTCTGGTTACATATATTGCTGAATATTTTTTAATACTTGTAGCTATTGCAAATGAGATTCCTTTCTTGATTTCTTTTTCAGATTGTTCACTGTTGGCATATAGCAATGCTACTGATTTTTTGTATGCTGATTTTCTATTCTACTTATTTACTGAGTTGGTTTATCAGTACTAATAGTTTCTTTTGTTGGAGTCTTTAGATTTTTCAAAATAGAAGATCATATCATCTGCAAACATACACAGTTTGATTTCTTCCTTCCCAATTTGGATGCCCTTTATTTCTTTCTCTTGTTTAGTTGCTCTGGTTAGGACTCCTAGTACTGTGTTGAAAAACAGTGGTGAAAGCGTGTAACCTTGTCATGTTCCAGATCTTAGTGAAATGGCTTTCAGTTTTTCCCTGTTTATTATGATACGAGCAGTGGCTTTGTTGTATATGACTTTTATAATATCGAGGTATGTTCCCTTTATTGCCAGTGTTTTGAGAGTTCTTATCATGAAGAGATGTTAAATTTTATCAAATACTTTTTCTGCATTTATTGAAATGAACTTCTGTTTTTTGTCCATTACTCTGTTATCATGTATCATATTTATTGATTTGCCTATGTTGAAACATTCTATGAATTCCACTTAATCATGATGAATGATCTCTTTAATATATTATTAAATTAAGTTTGTTAGTATTTTGTTGAGGACTTTTACATCTGTGTTCATCAGAGATTTTGACCTGTAATTTTCTTTTTCTGTTTTTGTCTGATTTTGGTATCAGCATAGCACTGGCCTCATAGAATTAGTTTGAAAGTATTTGCTACTCTTAATTTTTTTGGAATAATTTAAGTAGAATTGGCATCCATTCTTCTTTAAATGTTTATAGAATTCAGCGGGTTCTGTTTGATGGGAAACTTTTTTAATTTTTTTCTGAGATGAAGTTTTGCTCTTGTAGCCCAGGCTGGAGTGCAGTGGTGCGATCTGGGCTCACTGCAACCTCCAATTCCCGTGTTCAAGCGATTCTCCTGTTTTAGCCTCCTGAGTAGCCAGGATTACAGGCACCGGCCACCATGCCTGGTTAATTTTTTGTATGGTGCCCACTATGCATGGTTAATTTTTTGTATTTTTTAATAGAGATGGGGTTTCTCCATGTTGGTCAGGCTGGTATCAAACTTCTGACCTCAGGTGATCCTTCCACTTTGGCCTCCCAAAGTGCTGGGATTACAGGCGTGAGCCACCGTGCCCGGTGATGGGAGACTTTTTACTACAGCTTCTATCTTGTTATTGGTCTCTTCACACTTTGGGTTTCCTCATGGTTCAATCTGGGTAGGTTGTATGTGTCTAGGACTTTATCCGTTTCTTCTACATTGTCCAGTTTGTTGGCACATAATTGCTAATAATAGGTTCTGACAATCCTTTGGATTTATGTGGTGCTAGTTATAATGTTCTCTTTCTCATCCCAATTTTATTTATTTGGGTATTCTCTCCTTTTTCCTTAGTCTGGATGAAGGTTTGCCAATTTTATTTATCTTTTCAAAAGCCAACTTTTTGTTTCATTGATCTGTTTTATTTTTTTAGTCTCAGCTCCCTTTATTTCTTCCCTGATATTTATTTTTTGATTCTTCAACTAATTTTGGGTTTGGTTTGTTTTTCTAATTACTTTTTTAATTCTTGCTTTTCCTGCTTTTCTAATTCTTTGAGATGCATCGTCAGGTTGTTTATTTGAAGTTTTTCTACTTTTCTGATGAAGGCATTTATTGTCTTTCATTCTTTCCTTTTTGCCTGAGGAAAATCTGGGGGTCAATCTTGCTGTCAGCTGAGATTTCCCTGGATCTCCAACTTCAAGTCTAGATTATGTGCTTAAATAATTATAACGACCAGAAGATCTACATTGTATTGAGTAGCAACAACATGTAGGCACTCTCCTAAGTGCCTTGCATGAGTTAAATTATGTAATACAGCAATGCTCTTTCCTTGTCTCTCTCTCTCTGTCTAGACACACACACACACACACACACACACACACACACACACACACATCCCATTTTTCTGATAAAGCGACTAAAGCAAGAGAGGCAGGCCAGTGTCACGCAAATAGTCACTAACAATAGGCCTTTGTCATTTGGGCCTTTGTCACTAGACCTTTGTCATTTGGACCAGACCAGCTTCCTCTAGTGCCCACTCTCTCCATCACATGTCTCAGTGCCTTTCCTCTTCTGATTACCTGACTATGCCAATTATTATCCTAATCATCTTTTTAGGTGATCCCCATGAGCAACCTGTGAGGTTGGTGCTACCATTGCCCATCATGCAGGTGAAGGAACTGAGAGGCTCAGAGACCTTAGTATCCTGACCATCCACGTGAAACACAGGTCCTCCTTCAGGAAATCTGGAGCTTAAGAAACGCTGTTCTTCCTAATTTAATTCTATGTTCTTGACAATAAAAGCTAAGCAGGAATGACTGCAGCTCAAAGGCAGACCTGAGCTTAAACAGCAGAAAAAAAACACCACTGGTTTACTTATTTTGTGGCTTTCTCAATGAGCAAAAGAGGTTTCTTCCTGTTTCTTTACTAAGTACCTTCCTATTTAGGCTTCAATTTCTCTGTCTTTTCCTTGTTTTCTCTCAGAAAGAGGGGACACACTCAAGCATAACGAAGTGTCCCAGAATGTAATATTGAATTAGCCATAATTAGATACTCAGTCCCTATTTACTCCCTAGGAGTCACGAGGCCAGAACAATTTACTTTGTCCTTTGGAAAACCTCCTTGTTGGATGGAGATGCTCTTCACACTGAATAGCTGTTCGGGCTTGTCATGGTGCAAAATAGCAGATGACACACCGAGCCATATTCGGTACCCATCCCTGGTCTGCTGCCGCTGCTGTATTTAGAAAAGGCAGGGACCTTATAAACCACATTATAGAGTTTTAGAAGCTATTTTTACTGTAAAGACAAGAAAAGCCCTGTAAACTAGCTCAATACTAAACAAAAGTTCCTAGTCTTCCCTTTTTTTACCTATATTTTTCTGAATTTTCTTTTTTTCCCCTTAGTTTCAGAGGGTGAGGGGGAAAAGGAGAAAGCAGCAATAAAGAGAGAAGTGGTACTCAAGGTAGCTACTCGATGTGGTTGAGGGGTCAGGACAGAGGGGGCATCTGGAGGGGGAGTGTAGTTTCCAGTCCTGGACTCTGAGACATGTGCTCACCTGGGTTTGGGGGTAGGGATGAGAGACTTGAGGGTTGGGCCACTCTCAAAGCCCACAGATTTAGTGGAAAATAAGAAATCTTCAAACAGGAACTTTATTTTAAAAAATGAGGAGGAAGTGGAGAAAGAGGAGGAGAACAGAGTTACAAGAGACAAAATATACTGTACAAGTATGTAATAATGTGGCAAAATAAGGATTTAAGCACCGGTCTGTTCATTTATTTATTTATGTATTCGCCATTTGATAAATATTTCTGCCAATTCATGTCCACTGAGAAGCAGATGCCAAGATGACATTATACACATGAAAGGTCTGTTATGAGAAATGCTTGTGAAGGACGAAGAGAAGAATAGACAGGGACATGCAGGGAGAGCCTTTAGACCATGAAGCAGGTTGATGCCAGTGAGCGCAGAGAGGGAAGGAACACTCATAGTCACACTTCTGCAGATCTCTACGAAACCCAGCCGGGCACATAAGGAGTTCACAAGCAGAAATGCACAGCAGGAGTTGCATGTTGGGCAGAAATGTTCTGGCTCTACTACCCACTTTCGGTTATTGTTTGGAAATACCTTAGGTGCGAGGATGGAGAGCAAGGGTCCTTGAAGCAGGTATCTTCGAAGACAGATGTGAGCAGTGGAATCTAAGGCTGCCAGCATCCCCCCTCAGACTGCACAGGTCTTCGTCTGCACATGATCAGGGAGGAGCTACTCAATGTGCCCCGTGGGTCTTATTCACTGAAGGGAAGATAGGAAGAGCAAGGATATGGAACTCGCTACAGACTTGGTTGCTGCAGTTGATCTTAGCACCTTGTCAGATTCCTACTGTCCCTCTCCTCCTGTATAAATGACGGATTCTCCCACTCTCACGGATTATTCCTGAGGATCTCGCTGCTGAACTTGATATGTGATCTAACCTTCATCCCTGATGGGTCTGACCTGCTGATAATCATCCTCTTCTCCATCAGGGTTTGCTGCACATGTTCACTCACAGTTAGACAATGGAATGTAAGAAGGCACCAGAGTGCATCACTTGACTTCCATCCATATTCTTCTCATTCTTCTCTTGCTCCCATTGTGTAAGATAATTTTCATCTCCTTTCACTCAGGGTCAGTTATACCTGCCATGATGGTGACTCCTTATCTGTTGATCTCTTCACAAGGAGTCCAAAGTGCCGATACCTGCCATCCCCTGTAGCTCAAGGAGAACCTTGCTTTTCCCATGAACAGAGTGCCTCCCTTTGGGGACAGGACCTCTAGCCTTGAAGAACTCAGAATGGCAGGAATGAGAGACATACATCCTACCAATGGGCCACTGGGAAGATGGTAAACAGAGCCATTATTTTATTTTTCTTATTTTGTGAATAAATACAGTCTTCCCTTAGATATACAACACCATATAGAGGACTCTGATTGAATGCATATACTGCATTCTAAAAAATGGTAATCCATCTTCACCAAGTATCACCCTAATCTGGTATTTCAACTACACCTTTAGTAAGTAATTCCTGTTCTCTCAAGCTGGCTCCTTCCAGACAATGCAATATGTTTATGGCTGATAAATCTCATGTTTATTGGCCCTTTCATAAACCTCCTTGTTATGAAGTGCGTTCCTGTTGTATGCTATGCTGTATGAAATTACATGCTTATAGATCAAGCAACCTGTAAGCACACAGAGAGTGGTACTGGCTGAGGCTCCTCTGGCAGGAAAGCAAATCTGTCAGATTTAATCAGCTTGGAACAAAGTGGCTGTTCTCCTTGGGACCGGTGTCATAACTGAAACTCAATTTTGATCTCACTTGCAAGCAGATTGGGTATTTAGAGATGCAATAATGAGAATGAACTTTAGGAGTTGAAGTCCGCATTATTGAGCCCATCTACACTTTCCGTCTTTGCCACCATGAAGACTACATCAGTGTGTCCACCGTGCTAGTTCTGGAGTGGATAATGACAAAGGTTGGCTCATGTGAACTGGCAAGGTCATTTTGTCTCCTGGATTGTTGATTGCTTCTTCCATCATAGATTAGTTATGGTGACATGAATGTGTGAAACAGCTTCAGAGTTTATGCCATCTCCCTTATGCCCATCCATGTGCCTCTTTCCCGGATGTTTTTGACTCACACTTTCCAGTCTTTTCCTTCCAGGACTCTGACCAGCCGCCCAGGTCATTAACCACTGCTGAGGAATCTATAACCATTCTTATCTCAGGATTCCACTTTCATACAAAGAGTTTGGCCAGGTATACTCATTCCAATTCTAACCATAAAAAAGATTTTCCTTCAACACTGCCTTTCAGCCCCACCACTGAGTATATGTGCAATGCAGCCACCATCCATTTCTGAGTTGTACCCACATACTTAGCTGATTTATCTGAAAACCAAGATCTGAGAGTGAGCTGATGGAATTATTCTCGTTCAACCACAGCTGGTGACGTGCATGGCTAGGCTACTTGCTCATACAGCGTAGTCCCTCCCTCTGATTTTGTTCTGGCTTAATCTCATATGTGCCATTTCTATCTTATGATGGATTCTGTGGTCCTGCCCGACCTCAAGAAAAGAGGGTCCAATAGAACATAGCTCATAACTAACAGCTCCAGATACATGGCCATTTGATACCTTCTTCATCCATCTCTGTTTCATCTCTACTGGAGCAGAGTAATATACCAGGACTGGACTTGCACAAGAAAATCACATACATTTCTGCTACAGATGGTATGGCCTGGCTGTAGAATTCCATGGCTTTGCTTTAAAACTCCCACTGTGATTTGCCATAAACTCCACACTGTGCACACATGCGCGCACACACACACACACACACACACACACATACATATGTGTATATATATAGAGAGAGAGAGAGAGAGAGAAAGAGAGTCTCACTCTGTCACCCAGGCTGGACTGCAGTGGTGCAATCTCAGCCCACTGCAACCTCCGCCTCCTGAGTTCAGGTAATTCTCCTGCCTCAGCCTCCCGAGTAGCTGGGACTACAGGCATGTACCACCACATCTGTCTAATTGTTGTATTTTTAGTGAAGACAAGGTTTCACCATGTTGGACAGGCTGGTCTCTATATATTTATATACTTACATACCCCTGACATCTCTAACATCATAGTGACTTGATGGATCATATGGCCCAAGGGTCAAGGCTGTCTACAATAGAGCTTGCATCTGCTGCAGAGTTCTTTCCTGACCAAAGCAAGCCAACTCATGTGTCTTAAAATACAAGGTTCTCAGCAGTGTTTCTGGATGTGAAATGTGTTACCTCCAGAACCTGGAGTGTCCCACCAGGTATTATGCTTACTTCATTGTTACAGGGGTAGCAAGGTGCAGCAATTTGTCTTTCAATGTGGAGTTCCTGTACACCCTGAATACTGGACACCTGAAAACATATTAAAGTCGCAGTTCCCAGCATTTTTTATTGTCTTACACACGTGTCTTATTAAAGACTCCTGCAAACTAATCACTTGTTGCTTGCCCTGACCAATCAGCATGATGTCATCAACGTAATGAAACAACATGTTATTTCTTTTATTTTTCAGGGTGCCTAGATGGTCCGTATTTCTTTAGAATACATCATGAGTAAGGCTAGGAGCAATAACATAATATTGGAGCAAAGCTGTAAAGAAACACATGCCATTTGTATATGAACTGTGTCTGATTCTCCTGGGATTGAAATATAACTTGTTGGTTAAATAAGTAGACACAAACCATGAACTGAGGCTTTAACAATTTGTTCTAATAACAATAGTCCATCTGATATAGTAATTGCGAACAGGGCTACTGCCATAGCAAATTTAGGGAGATATATAGATCGTATATATCTCTCTCACAATTACTATTATTATCCCCACTTACAGATAAGGAAACTGAGTCAAGTGGACCAATAAGAATCTGTAGTCCCCCTGCCTCCCCAATCCTGAGTGCTGCATAGCACCTAGAAGAACAGCAGTTGCTGGAGGCGAATTTCCCATTTGTACTTTGAAGGCTGCTCTCCCTGGTTAGAGACTCCCACAGGACACAAGTGTGGGTCCTGTGAGTACTGATGCAGACTTCTACTTGGCAAAGGTTTAGGAAAAGCTAGTGGCTGATTAGAAGATATCCGATTTCCATCGAGGGCCAGGCAATAGACAAGTGTCTCATGTATAAACTGAATTTGCCCTTTTGGTCCTGAGAACAGCTCTGTTGAATTGGGGGAGATGTTCTCGACATTTTACAGATGATGAAACTGAGACCCAGAGAAGTTAAGTGACTCACCCAGGGTCCCAATGTTACTAGAAGGTGTGCAGTGGTCTTCCAGGTAAAGTCCTCTTGTGTCAGAAGGGAGAGATGATCAGTTTGGAAGGCCCGAGGAAAGACAAGGTTATTTGAAAGTGATAGCAGTTTATCCGGGGGTGATCCTGGAGCGCAAAGTGGCAAAAGAGCCACACATCAAGGCACAGACGTAGAAAGGGTCTCCCTGTCTCAGATCCCACCTGGTCTCTTCCTTCTCAGGGTGGGTCCTCTCTCTCTGTGCCTCTACCCCTTGTCCTAGTCCGTAATGGGTACAGGTTCCAGGTTCTGTGACATCACAGTTCAGGGCCCACAGCCCAATCTTGGTCCATGCCATTGAGAGTATCTGATTGGCCACTGGTCAGCCAATGATGGGACAAACTTTGGAGCAGGTTATCACTGCTGAACAGTCAGTGCTGAAGGAGTTGGAGAGGATGGGGGAAGCCAGGGCTTCTCCTTCTGGAAATGGAGCTCATCTCCAAAGAAGACCAGTTCATTTTCTACTAAGGACAATGTGATGGATAGTCCTCTCCCACTCACAGGTTCAGCACATGTTACAGAAGAGTGTGTTCCTTCAGAGATTATTCACAGGCGTCCCACAGACCATAGCAAATATAGAGCACATTAAGTTCAAACACATGTAAACATATGCAAATATGTAAGTATATTGACTCAAATACTGCATTTATATTCATATACTATACTTACATGTATTAAATATATTTTCATATGTATCTATTTATATTATGCATACATATTTCAAGCTCTATTGTATGTATGAATTTATTATATATTAAATGTATCTTATATAAACATGAATATGTGAATTCAATATATTTCAATTAGTTGTCCATATCTAAAGAGACTTCACATAAGAATTCATGTTTTTTGTTGTTTTGTTTTTTTGTTTTGAGACCGAGTTTTGCTTTTGTTGCCCAGGCTGGAGTGCAATGGCAGGATCTCGGCTCACCGCAATCTCCGCCTCTCAGGTTCAAGCAATTCTCCTGCCTCAGCCTCTGGAGTAGCTGGGATTACAGGCATGCACCACCAGGCCCAGCTAATTTTATTTTTAGTAAATATGGGCTTTCTCCATGTTGGTCAGACTAATCTAGAACTCCTGACCTCAGGTGATCTGCCCTCCTCGGCCTTCCAAAGTGCTGGGATTATAGGCGTGAGCCCCCGTACCCTGCCAGAATACATGTTTTAAGGTATTTTTTAATGA
Organism: Alouatta palliata; assembly: GCA_004027835.1. Classification (NCBI taxonomy): domain Eukaryota; kingdom Metazoa; phylum Chordata; class Mammalia; order Primates; family Atelidae; genus Alouatta; species Alouatta palliata. Next base: position 158,997 of record PVKV010000488.1, read on the forward strand.
AAATTAATGTACTATATCAGTAGGTAACATCTACATATCATTTCCAATGCATTACCCGTTTTAAATACTTTCTTCGCTTTCATGTATTTAACCCTGGACTCAATACTCATCATGAGGCTGACACTGTTAGTCTCCCTGTTTTACAGATCAGAAAACAGACTCTGATAAGTTCGCTGACAAAGTCCGACAGCTAGTTAGTGGCCCTGCTGGGATTAGCAGCTGCAGTGTGGCTCTGGAGCCCTGCCTGTCGGCACCGCGGGGCGGTGACCTTTGGGACAGGAGGCTCTGGCTGCCATGGGCAGCAGGTGGCTGAGGCTGAGTGTTTTGTCTGGTAACTTTGCTCCAGTGCCATCAGACCTGACATACTGCACATTGCCCGCCTAATCCCTGTGGGCTTTCTCATTTGTTATTCTGATAGTTTATAAGGCTGGAAAATGTTCTATATGAGCTTCACTCAGAGTTTTGAAATACATTTCATTTTTAAAATTCGAATGTAAATTAACTCATCAACAAAAGGAAAACTAGAACTGAAGTTTGGATAGAGAAAGCCCATATTGCGGCTATGAATTTTGTATGTTCTCAATGGTTTAGTTCAGGCATCTTCAAGTAGATTGAGTCTTGAGAACCTGTCTATTGTCTTCCCCTGGTGAATCAGTCAGACACATGGGGCTCCCTCAATTCAGAAAGAAACAGACCAGCTGTGACATTTGTCACTGCAGAGGCCTGGCCCATCAGTCAGTGTCCCTTGTCCCTAGGGTGACAGCTCTGTGTTCCCCTGGGGCCCTGCTGCTGTCTGACCACCTCCTCTCCTGACTGATGCTGACACCTCCTTGCAGGTGTGGAAACAATCTTCAGCCTGCAGGAGGCTGCAGAGAAGGGAGAGGCTAGGGTCCCCATTCAAGTCTAGCATAGTTACCTCCTGGTGGTATCCTCAGCTCCCACCCTAGAAACCAACGTGGGCAGCTGGGCAAAGATAGTGACCAGAGCTTGTCCTGCAGTGCCAGCTGTTTCCCCGGAAAAGTGAGAAGCACAGAGAAGCCACTCATAGCCTTCATGAAGTAGGCATGACTAACTGTGCCCTATTCATTGGCAATGCCCATATTTCACCAGTGAAGCCTGGACGGTTTGCCACTGACGAATGTCAGCTAGAATTTCTCATCTCCTCCTTTATTCTTCTGGCATTGAGTGACCAATCTCTTCCCTTCATTAGTCATCTCAGGTGTCCCCTGATGGATCCACAGGGAGATGGAAGGTTTTGGGTTTTGTGTTGCAGCAATGAGGACCTGGCTCACACAGTTACGGAGATGAGACATCCCACAATGTGCCCCTGACCATCTGGAGATCCTGGAAAGCTGGTGGTGTGATTCAGTCTGAGTTCGAAGGCCTGAGAACTGGGGGCAGGCTGATGGCACAAATGCCAGGCTCACGGCAGGACGAGATGAGACGAGATGCCTGAGGTCAAGCAATGAGGCAGAAAAAAACAAATAAACAAGGGAGGAAAATTGTCGTTTCTCCACCTTTTGTTCTATTAGGCCCTCAATGAATTGGTTGGTGTCAATTAATATAGGGAAATATTACACTTCACTGAGTCCACTAATTCAAATGCTAATCTCGTCAGCAAATCTCCTTTGAGATACACCCAGAAATGATGTTCAATATGAGAACCCGAGGGCTCAGTGGAATTGGCAAAGACATTAACTATCACACCCTAATCAACCCTTTCCACCTGAAAAAAGTTTTCAGGTTTTGGGGACTGAAGGGACAATTATGTCCCTGAAGACAACAGGTGATTTCTTTACACAGTTTGTCTCCCATACTGATATTTCTTTTCAAACTCTTGATTTTACTTTTCAGAGAATGTACCCAGTATGGGAAAAAATTACTGTGGCAAAAGACAGTCAACCACAAACAGCAATTACAAATATTTTGTGCGTTTTTTCTTACTTGAAAATATTAAAACCATCAGAGAATACACAAAGCACCATACATCAGCTCAGTGTCTGTGGTTATTGAGACAAGTGGTATATCTAAATGCAGCAATGAAGCATCAGGCACCTTCACTAGGGCCCCCAGGAGCAGAAGCCCCTGTGCATAAAACCTGTTCCTGCAGTGATGAATAACCATGGTTGCAGACAGTCATTAGGAGACCTTAGTCACTTGCTGCATGGTGGAGATGCCAAGTCTAAGGAAAGACATGTCTAAACTGCCTTCGAATGTTTTGCTAAACTCCACTGAATTGAGGAAAAATCTGACATGCATAATCAGTTCTTACAGACCCAAGAATAAGAAGAATTCAGTGACAAATGTCTTGAGTGTGCCTGATATTACAGATCTATTTCAGATCTGTAAGGAACCGTTCATTCTTATACCGCACAGCTTTGGCCAGACAGGAGAGAGATTGATGTTCATTATTTTGTAATGGGAGAAGGTCACAACTAGGCAAGTTGTGCCCACCAAAGTCACCCATCCCCTGGATATCAGAGTTATGTTACCAATCCCTAGATAGAAGGGCTTTGCCACTTCAGTTTTGTGCACTTTGGATCCCTGATGAAAGAATCATGATGGGAGGCAATACTTGTGCTTCTTTCAGTCAGGCAGCAGGTCATGAAAAATGTGCAGAAAGAAAAACTTTGGACTGGCAGATGTCAAAAAGCATGCTAAGAGATAAAATTATTATCATGTCTCACCTCCTTGCTCACTCCAACCAAACTCAGAATAAAATATTCTGAGTTTAAGACATGTGGGACACTGGACTTTCAAATCACAAATTGTTCCAAGTGATTCTTTTCAGGGATCCGCTTGTGGTGGGTGTAGAGTTTCATAGGTTGTGGCTTTGCTAATGGCTCTCTGATCACACTTCCTCTTGTTTGGTTTGCCACTTTGCTGCAAGGAGAAATTACTTGGATTTCTTCTTGGAGGGGTCTTCAATGAGGCTTGCATGGTTCTAGTTTCACATGCAGAAAGTGGTAATCAATTCAAATTTGTGTTTTTTAAAAATTATAGTTTAAGTTCTGGGATACACGTCCAGAACCTGCAGCGTTGTCACATAGGTAGACACGTGCCATGGTGGTTTGCTGCACCCATCAACCCACCATCATTAGGTTTCTCCTAATGCTATCCCTCCCTTAGCCCCACACCCCCCAACAGGCTCCAGTGTGTGATGTTCCCCTCTCTGTGTCCATGTGTTCTCATTGTTCAGCTCCCACATATGAGTGAGAACATATGGTGTTTGATTTTCTGCTCTTGTGTTCATTTGCTGAGAGTGACAGTTTCCAGTTTCATCCATGCACCTGCAAAGGACATGAACTCATCTTTTTTTATGGCTGCATAGTATTCCATGATGTATATGTGCCACATTTTCTTTATCCAGTCTATCATTGATGGGCATTTGTGTTGGTTCCAAGTCTTTGCTATTTTGAACAGCGCTGCAATAAACATACGTGTGCATGTGTTTTCACAGTGGAATGATTTATAAATCTTCGGAGATGGCACACTGAGCATTGATCTTCTCTCCATGTTTGCCTGCCCTCCCTGCAGTTAGGTGGGGCTTTGTGACTCCTTTTGCTAGTGGGTTGAGCAGAAGCGAGATCTCTGCTGGGCTCAATCATTGAAATACTGACTCCTGAACCTCCAGCTCCTCTTCCCAGTGGCAGAAAAGCAGAAGCCACAGTAAAGAGGGAGGAGACACAAAATGGAACCAGCCTCGATTGCCAATGCTGAGCTCACATCTTATTTTGCAAAAGAGAACTCAACCTTTGATGAGATAAACGGGTGAGAGTTTGGATGTTGGCAATTCCAGCACGACCTTCCATTCCTGAACAACACTGCTCCTCCAGCAGCAGCCATTACGCACTGAATTGTGTCCCCCTCCCTCGCTGAAATGTGTATATTGAAATCCCAACCTGCAGCACCTAAAAGATAATCCTACCAGAAGATATGATCTTTAAAGAAATAATTAACTTAAAATGAAGTCTTCAGGGTGAGTCATAATTCAATATGACTAGTGTCCTCATAAGAAGAGGAAATTTGGACAGAAGTACCTGTGCACGCAGAGGAAAGATCATGGGAAGATACAGAGAAAAGACAGTCATCTGTGAAGCAAAGGGAGAGGCCTCTGAAGAAACCAACCCTGTCCACGTCCTGATCTTGGATTTCCATATTATGGAAGCTTCCATACTATGAGAAAATAAATTTCTGTTTTTTTAGACACCCAGTCTGTGTTCTTTTGTTATGGCAGCATTGAAAAACTAATACAGCACTATTTTTTTCCCTTTCCTTTTGGAGAACCACCACACCATATTCAACCCATGTGATCAAGTGGGGCTGACTCCCACCCTGACTATGGGGTAAGCTAATGATCCCGGATGGCCAATCAGAGCCTCCCACCCTACTGTCAATGATGAGTGGTTCAGGAATGAGCCAGTAATGACATCCAAGGTAATAAAAACTGGTGAGCACTGCATGGAAGACTTCATGTTTTAAATGTTGAGATTAAGAAATGGTGTCTCCTGCAGAGACGCCCAAACTCATAGACTACGTGACGAGAGCTTTAACAGCAACTGGAGAAAACCATCTTGGGATTGAGGCAAATTGTAAAGAAAGAACAGAACAAAAGAGTGAGAATACAGAGAGGAAAACAATTTGCTGACCAAAGTGTTCCATCTCCTGGATCTTGTCCTGGCTAAACCTTCAGATCAATTCCAGACATGAGGCAGTGAATTAGCTCATTTTACTTAAACAAGTATTCTGTCACTTCAAGCTGAATGAATCCTGCCTGATTAATACGATAGAATTTCATGTAATGATAAGAACCAAATCTAAAATTCTTAGCAGACACAAAGTATTTTACACAGATTATTATATTTAATTCTCATAATTGTTTAAACTAGGGGGCTACTATTATCTTCATTTTATAGATAAGAAGCAAGAAGCTGGAGGAGAATAGTTCTCATTGGCTGAGCTGGAATTGGCATGCATTTGCCTGTAACTCCACAGCCTGTCTACTGAACCCCGTCAGACCTTCGCCCTTGAATTTTTGAATCTTTGCAGACCCCACAGGTTAGTATCAGTAACCTTATTTTGTACATTAGTAATTTCAATCATGTGAAAGTTAAATTCTTGGTAACAGTCCAGGTCTAACACAAATCTGGCAGAATTAATATTTCATTCATTTTGGGTCCACAGGAGACTGCTTCTTTAAAATTCAAATTTTCCTAGGAAATGCTAAACTTGAGCTTATAGAAGCGAAATCCTTCATTGCTAATTCTCACTGCAACAGCAACCAGAGGCAGCAACCAGAGGCATCGTCCACGTATGAGCAAGCACAGGACTCAGGAGAGGAGTGACAGTGATGACACTGGCTGCCAACTGAATTTACTGAGTGCTCTCTGCATGCCAGCCACTGACCCAGTCATTCTCCTCATGCTGGCTAATTTCACCCTCACATCTCCCCTGTGATATATGTCATGGGAAGTATCCATTTTATGGATGAGACAAACTGAGGGTAGGTAACTTGCCCAAGGTCACACTGCTGGTAGAATGCATGGAGGGGTTCATGGAGTAGGGAGAAGGGATGCTGACCTGCCCTGACACCGAGCCCTTGGTTGTGAAAGGAGCACCTCTCTCCCCAGAGCCCTCTCTCTAGTGCTGAACACTGATAAGTCCAGTCTCTTGCATGCAAAATTCCCAGGCTTTATAATCACCACAGAATCCTCAAGTCCTAATCTATCTAGTTCCCTTTACGGGCAAGACTATCTCCAGGGAAAAGTGGGAGGGGGGCTCTATGATTCCAAAGTGTCACCTGAATGGATGGATGGCCTCTGTCATTACACACAAAACTCTGGGGTGTAACATTAGCCTGAGGTGGGAAGCTGTTTTCCAGGCAGAGAGAAGCACCACTTTGGTGAATGTCCTCTAAGCTCACTGAGGCCTCCTCCTGGAAAAGGAACTGGAATCTGGCCTCTCATTTCCATTTCAGGTAGCAGCTGGCAGGACCCCTTATGTGGAAGACTGGCTGGGGGCATAACTGTGACAGGTGGCCCAAGAGAAGGGAGGGAATGAAGTGGGATGGATGTCTGACAGCAGACACTGCAGCTTTTCCTTATCCGAGAAACAGCCCAGGACACATCACATTTAAAAATGCCATTTGTTCCATTTCTTCCCATTATCCTTACATGTTCTTGGGGATTATGGCAGCCATATAGGCTTGGGATTTGAGTGGAAATTATTTTCAGGCCAAAGTTGGTGAACTGAGAATCACTATTCTATCAGTTCATTGCTCAATTTTCACTTAGTTGGTGGTATCCTCTTTTATTAATTCAAATGACTTTTTTATTACAAAATTATACATTGTGAAAAACAATCTTTCAAAAATCACCTGAAAATATACTACTTATAGACAGCTGACTTATCTTCTGTTAATCACACCTCATCCTCCTTTTTCACACACACAGACAGTCCAGATTTGCACATTCGATCTCAGCAAGAAGAATTCATTAAATTCACTTACTCTCTGCTCACAAGATCCATTCTCAGGACCCATTTGGTTGTTTCTAATCCTGAAGCAGCTGAGGCTCCAAAACAAGGGCTCTGTGCCACTGTACAGTTGGCTTGAAGTTACAGAAGTTCTCCTTTTGGAGCCCTGGAGGTTGGCTGGCTCATGGCAGGGCCAGGAGCACTTGCTGCGTACAGGGCTTTGCTGATTACTTACCATTAATATTTCATTGGGTTTCCTTTGTTTATGTCTAGTGAAAGAGGTGGACTTACAGCTTGAATTTTTTGAATATGGTGTTTCATGATGTGTTTTCATTGTGAGTTGACTTAAATAATTACTCTAAAGTGCTTGATATGGTTTGGCTGTGTCCCCACTCAAATCTCATCTTGAATTGTAACTCCCATAATTCCCATGTGTCATGAGAGGGACCTGGTGAGAAGTAGTTGAACCATGGGGGGTGGGCTTTTCCTATGCTGTTCTCAAGATAAAAATAAGTCTCAGGAGATCCGATGGTTTTATAAAAGACAGTTCCCCTGCACACACTTTCCTGCCGACGACATGTAAGATACACCTTTGCCCTTCCTTCATCTTCATCTGCCACCATGATTGTGAGGCCTCCCTAGTCATGATGAGCTATGAGTCAATTAACTCTCCTTCATAAATGACCCAGTCTCAGGTATGTCTTTATTGGCAGCATGAGAACAGACTAATACAAGGCTTAAAGAGAAAATATGGACAATTAGGTTGTAGTCATTATTGAGGAAAAAACTTTCTGTCAACTCCTGACTCCTGGAATAATTATTTCATTTTTTGTAAGATTTGATGTTATTTGGGCATGCATAATAATAACTGTGGTATTGAGGAACTAATAAAACTATTCCTGTTGAAATTAACTACATTACATCATATAACATTCAACATTATGTAACATTCAACGATGCATCCTGTGACGTATATTTGAAGAGCATATTGTATAGGCAAACTGGGACACTGGAGAGAGAATGAGATCCTTTCTGTATGAACAGGGTGGAAAGAGGAATCTGTGCATTTTTTGCTCACCACTGAATCTGGAATGCTTAGCATAGAACAGAATAGCAGATACTTTATACGTGTTGTTAACTAGCAACTAATTAATTAAAACATTTTAAAATTTCATGTGTAATTTTTTGATGCCAGTAAACATTATATCAGAAGATACCTTCATTCTGTTGAAAGAGTCAGTGGAAGTGAGGGAGTTAGAGCATGATGATTGTGTCTGTAAACTGATAGGCCAGTTAGCAAATGTTATGCAGTTCCACCAGCCAGGTCCCTCCTGTGCTTGGAACATTTGTACCAAATATTCTGCAGATTATCAGACCCTTGGCTTTGAGTTCTCCTTCTTTCTTGAGGCCATTTCAGCATGTATGGAGACACTCTTTCCATAGGCAGGTGATCAGAATCTATTGTCCACAAAGCACTTACAGAGGATTTTGGGGTAACAATAAATAACTATAAAAGGGGGGTTGTTTATTTATGCAATTTCCACTATAGCTGGAGGACATATAAAAATAATCTCAATCAAAGCTCATATGGGATAAATTACAAATCTATGTATATAGCTTCCATCACCATATATGAGTTCTAAAAAATTCTGTACAAGCACAGAACACAAAGACACACCTAGACATAAGTTTGATTCCCTAGTTAGCAGGAAGGGAATATACAAATATTTTAGAATCATGGGTCTGATGATGAGGAAAAAGGGCAGGGAAAGAAATGAGCATTCATTTGTTAACCAAGAGCAAAGGCAGTGGGCTAGACACTTCACAAGTGCCACTGCATTTTCTCCCCACACATTTCATAATGGCCAGGGGTGTGACCTAACTCACCCATGCACCCACAGATGCTGTGTGCAGAATGAAAGAGAAGACCCAGTTCCTCTGTCCCCTATTCCAGCTCAGCACGTTGCCCTTGGAGGTTCTGTCGTGGTTCTGCCTTCAATAATATGCAGGCTGATCAGTCTCATTTTGGGGTGGCAGAGCCCGGAATCCAGCAGGCTTGCTTCTCGATGCACTTAAACTGACATACTATTTTAGCCTCTCAACCCAACACTTCCTAAGACCATTCCTAACAAGCCACAGCGTGCTTTAGGCATACTTCCTCTACACATATTGGCAGATAAGGTTCATTTTAAGCACATTTAGTTGAATGATTATGAGCCCCTGGAGGCTAAGGATAATATTTATCTCCTTACCACCCAAAACCCATGACCAAGAACAACCTCCCACATGTTTGGGGGGCCAGGAAGTGACAAAAGAATGAATATGCATTATAAAAAATCATGATCTATGGTATTAAGAACCTGGATAAAAACAATGTTTGTTCTTATATTTGTGTGTGTGTGTTCTTCCTTTATGTAAGCGTGTGTATCCTACTATATATAGAATATATAGAATGATATATATATAGTAGCATATATCTCTATCTATCTATCTATTTATCTAGTAAGATATGTATCCTACTGTTAGGATCCAGGACAAAGAATTATATTCTAGCCATGAAAATACATAATATGCAACTAACTAAAAATTAGTTATTTAATCACAGATGCAGTAGTTATATATCAGATCAAACCTAGGGGAACGAAGATACTACAGGAGAGTCAAAACAAATTTGTATAATCATGATAACCCATTCAGGAAGTGACATTTGTTTTGAAATTTTTTTAAGTAAGTGAAATTAACTTGATGAACGAGTAATAGAACATTCTATAAAAAGGGAATCAGGAAGAAGAAATGACACATGCAGAGGCCCCAGATGAGAAGTCCAGCGCTTTTCAAGAACTGACAAATAAATCAGAATGGCCCCTCTGCAGAAACAAAACAAACAAACAAAGGTTCTCAAGAATGAGAGTAGGATGAGACGAGGCCAGAGAGGTCAGCAAAGGCTAGGACATATTAAGTCTTTTTAGCTATTGGACGAATCGAGGTCATTTTAGAAAAGCAAGTTCTGAGCTATAGAAAGATGTTAAGTAAGGAAATACTGTAATCAGATTTGGATGCTGTAAGAGAAATCCAGAAGGGGACAAAGGATGAATTGAGAGACACTGGTTAGTTTGAACAGGAAATTGTGCAAAAGGCTGGAACTGAAGGACATTTATGAGGTAGAGACAGCAGAATATGGCTGGACTTGGTCATGAGATGAGAGAACTCTCACTGGACAATTCCATTTTTTAGCACTGAATACAAGGCAGAGCCATCCACTGATACAGGAGACCTGGAAAATGAGCACAGAGGATGTGATGAGTTCTATTATAGGTGATGCATAATCCTGATTTTCCATGATACCCTTAAAAGATGGACACTAAGGAATAATTTGTAGTGGGACAGTCATGCACTTAAGTTACTATTTCCAACTACTTTGTATGTTCAGGGCACTGTTCTGTGCAAGATGAGAATGCCAAGGTGACTTGTCCCTGGATTCTGCACTCCATAGAATACAAAAAGGGAAATGAGGCATGAATAGCACAGATACAAGGCAAAACCACAGTGATCTCCTGTGAGATTCCTTCCCTCTTCCAATACAATCAGATCTTCCAGTGAGAGGTATCAGGGGAAGCTTCTCAAGGGCAGAAAAGAGAAACAGCAGAAGGACATATCTAAAGGACTGAAAAGAGAAACAGCAGGAAGTCTATATAAAAGGCAACTTCCCCGCCTTATTTCTTCTTGAAGAGTCAGAAAGGGGTTGAAAATATTCTCAATTCACTGAGTCTCATGGAGAAGGTGAATTGACTGTTTAAATGGTCAGACATGGTCTATACTTTTTACCTGTGAAAGTCATTCATTTCTCGAGGTCAAGGAAAAGATCCTGTTCAATCTCTTTTATCTTGGCTGTGTAAACTAAAGCAAGAGTCAGTGGTTTAATGAAATAGTTGTTGGGTTTAATCAGCCTTTGATGGCAAACTTGCTTTCCAATTACAGTGAACAAAGTTTTCCAAATGTCGTTTCCTAAAATAAACATTCATAGTCTCAATAATAAAGCCAATAGGTCTTGAAACAATTAAAATGAACTTTCAATGTAATGAAAAATTTATTTTCCTATCTGAAGAGAGAAAAATTCAAAAGCTATAATGCCATGATACCAACCAATTAAGAATGACATAAATGTCGTGATAATAAGAATGTAAAATATCTGGTAACCTTCCCTCTTCCCTATGTAAACAAAGGCTAAGTATCAATGAAGAATACCCTTGAAAACATTTGTATTAGTAGCTTCTTAAATTTATTCTCCAGAAAACCAAACACTGCATGTTCTCACTCATAAGTGGGAGTTGAACAATGAGAACACATGGAGGAAGGGAGGGGAACATCACACGCTTGGACCTGTCAGGAGTTCGGGGCCAGGGGAGGGATAGCATTAGGAGAAATACCTAATATAGGTAATGGGTGGATGGGTGCAGCAAACCACCATGGCACGTGTATACCTATGTAACAAACTTGCACGTTTTGTACATGTACTCCAGAACTTAAAGTATATTAAAAAATTGTTCTCAAATTCTCTGTCCAACAAATATAAAACAAAACATTGAGTTCTTGTCATTAGCTTGTATTTTTACCTAAGCTAAATCAAATAAAATTTGGAGTAGCTAGCAGCAATGCGTTGTCCTACTAGCTTACACAGTCTCTGGTCCCTGCTCACTTTGTAAGGGGCTACCACATTTACCAGCAACCAGAATTCATCTTTACCAAAACACAACATATTTGCCCCATGTCTGGTGAATTAAGCCTATTGAAAGCCCAATAGGAAAGGAAAGAGAAATAGTGGATTTATAGCCCACGGTAATATCATTAGCCCCTGGCAGCAAAAAACAGAAACATAAAACATCACAGAAAAGAGTGATAATTTCCATTCTCCCCTTCTTCCCTCCTTCCCTTCCCTTCCCTTCCCTTCCCTTCCCTTCCCTCCCTCCCCTCCCCTCCCCTCCCCTTCCTTTTACCTTCCCTTCCCTTCTTTCTTCTTTCTCTTTCTTTCTGTCTCTTTCTTTCTTTCTCTTTCTCTTTCTTTCTTTCTTTCTTTCTTTCTTTCTTTCTTTCTTTCTTTCTTTCTTTCTCTTTCTTTCTTCTTTCCTTCGTTCTTTCTTTCTCTCTCTTTCCCTTCCTTCCTTCCTTCTTTGGTGGAGTTTCACTATGTCACCCAGGCTACAGTGCAATGGCACAATCTCAGCTCACTGAAACCTCAGTCTCATGGGTTCAAGTGATTCTCCTGCCTCAGCCTCCTGAGTACCTGCGATTACAGGCACCCATCACCATGCCTGGCTAATTTTTGTATTTTTAGTGGAGAAGGGGTTCCACGCTGTTGGCCAGGCTGATCTCGAACTCCTGACCTCAGGTGATCCACCCGCCTCGGCCTCCCAAAGTGCTGGGATTACATGCATGATCCACAGCACCCAGCCTGCTTTTCTTTACATAAGAAATAAGGGATTAGCCACCCAGATAATCAGAGGTAAAATATGGGCTACTTTCTTATTAGATGTAAATTTATCACTGCCATAAACCATGGCTCACATAGGAATGGAATTTCTGAAAAGCCTTTAAAACTATGGTTTAGGCTAGTTTCTATGAGAATTCTCTTTCCCCTTTGCTGCTTGTTCAGGTACTCGTAGCCAAGCAAATATTGGCTCTTACTGCATGCATGAGAATGACCTTGGGGTATCTCCATGTTTCTTTTTTTTACAGGTTTTGCACTGATTCATACAGAAATATTGTCTTGTCAATATGCAACACAATCTGTGTGGGAATTCAGTGAAATTTATACGTTTTTGTTGTTGTTGTTGCTTGGTTCCCTTTGCTTTCAAGTAAAGGCATTTGTTCTTATTTTATCCAATTTTATGTTGAGACCTGCTTTTCAGTCTCCAGTATTTCCTGGACTGCAGTGCTGCCATTTGCTTTTATGGACCACAAATAAGGGATAAGAATCTACATAGCAGTATTTTTCTTGGCATTTTTTTTTTTCTGCTTTGTACCAGTATTCACTTATGCCAATAAATTTCTTTTAGTTATGTGATTTTTATATTTCTCAGAGCTAATGGACTATTATTTTATATTTCAAACAGTTTCCTGCTACATTCCAATATAGATTATGATGTATCTGCATGGGTATAACAACGTGTTTCCTCCATAAAACCTCTGTAATATCGCTTTCAATGAATCTACTGTAAAAATCATTCAGATCCTCCTACAAATATTCCACATTAAATAAGAATATTTTACATTCTGATATGCCTTGAATGCTAGCAAATAAAATACCTGCAATTTGTTCTTAAAGGTGCCATGAATGAGTGAGATGAAACTAGCATTTGCTGTACACAGAGGCCTCTTTAAATAAAATATTTTATTTAACTTTCAAGAAAAAAGAAATCACACATACGGTTATACTGGAACCTAAAAGCTTGGAGGACTATGCAAAGCAAAGACCCATCGTTCAGAAGAAAGCCCACCACCCTGAGAGCTGGGAAGAAGGTCTCCAGGGAGCTGAGACCCAGACGATGAGAGGGTGAAATTGCCCAGTGCATCGTGATGTCACTGAAGCTTGTGCTGAGGCTGGTCTTGGAAAGGAGGAAGAAGGTGGAAACTGGGATCAATGAGGGCTGCCAGCATGCAGGGCCATTTGCTGGGGTGGTATAGGGGAACAGCAGGAAAGTCATACAAAGCAAGACCCTTTTTCCCTTGTAGCCTCAAGGTCTCCCTCTAGTGCCCCTAATGACAGAGCGCGACAGATAGCAGCTGTGAAAGCAGAGGGGGTAGGTCCGGAGCTGAGGTAGCAGCTTAAAGCCAGCATAGACACTTCCACCCTCAAAATGTCACATTTTATATACACGGCTTTTTTTTTTCTCCTGCATGTCTTAGAGATAAGCAAATAAAACACTTCTGGATGGTTTAGAAAGAATTCTCAATGAGTAAAATAGAACTGGCGTTTATCAAGCACAGATAGCTCCTTCATGAACCCAGAAAATTATCAATCAGCTCTGAGCTGTGTATGTTATGATCGCCATCCTCAGGTGAAAGAAGCCGAGCTCAGGAGGTGGTGTGACCAGCCCAGTGCTACACAATTAAGAAGCTGCAGACCCAGGACTGCCCCCTTCCAAGTCAAAGGATATGTTCTCACTCCTGGTACTGGCTGCTACAGAACATAGGCTCGACTCTGTGATCTGGGTTTCGTTATACTTGCGACTTTTAGTAGGATTTGGGATTCTGTTGCCTACGGTCTGTGCTCAGGTGTTTGATAAATTAAGAAATGTCAAGATTCTGAAAGACACACGGTATTGAAGACAAGATCTGAGAAGTTAGCAGGGCACACACATGCAGAGGAGTGTGTCTTAACACGACAACATTCACATCTTTTATCAAAGCTTCATTTACTTGTATTTCATCAGTTATCTTCAATGAGGAGGCATCTTACAACAAATTGATCTTGTAGGCAGCATTAGTTTTTCTTAGTGGGATATAAAATAAAAGTCTGACCAATACTAACATCTTACATCTAATGAAAAATGGCACAGTATTTATTATAACCATTTTCAGGAAGATGGCAGTCAAACTCTTTAAGGAAGAGGTGCCTTTTCTAACTTTACAAAGGTACCACATGGATAGGTAGCTGCCTGGGGAGTCAAATATTATACATTTTGAATATGGATATTTTTGCAGTGGAATAAACCTAACATGACATAATGTATCTCCTATTTGTAATTACTAATAATTAATGCAATTTGGGATAAAAAGAGGCTGGGCACAGTGGCTCACGCCTGCAATCCCAACACTTTGGGAGGCTGAGGTGGGCAAATCACAAGGTCAAGAGATCGAGACCATCCTGGCCAACAGGGCAAAACCTTGTCTCTACTAAAAATACAAATATTAGCTGAGTGTGGTGTCATGTGCCTGTAATCCCAGCTACTCGGGAGGCTGAGGCAGAAGAATTGTTTGAACCTGGGAGGCGGAGGTTGTAGCGAGCTGAGATTGCACCACTGCACTCCAGCTTGGGCAACAGAGCGAGACTCCATCGCAAAAAAAAAAAGGAAGACTTTCTCTTTAAAATATCTACACATTTCAACATTTCAACTAACCCTTTAATTTAAAAGAAAAAAAACAAAACACAATATTTTGAACATTTTAGCAGTTTTTCACCTCAGAAGACAAAAGTTCAAATGAAATATTTTGTACATACTCAGACCTCTCATATGTTTTATTCTGTTTTCCATTAGAATCCATCAAAACCATAACTGTATCCAACAGAACCACACCATTTTACATTCATCTATTACTTTATTCGTGTAGCATTTCCATTTCATACCTCATTGAATTCTACGACCTTTCCATTGCCAGTATAGAATGCAAATCACAGGCAGGTGGTTCCCAAAGATTCTTCTCCTCTTTTCAGGTCTTGATGTCCTATCACCCTCTGAAGCTGATGTTGTATGTGGGGTTCTGAAAAGAAACCATGCTCACTTTCTGGAGTGGTCCCCTCTGTGTTGGGGACCCTGATACCACCTTCTGTTCAGAGACTCACTAGAAATACTCTAGGGACTCAGTATAGAGTTGTACTCATGGCTAAGATTTATTACAGCAGCAAAATTAGGCAACACAGACAGATTCTAAGGGACAAAGACCAAGGGGAGTCTGGAGGAATTCACAGGCAGGCTTCCTCATGCTTTCTTCCTCCCTTATGAGAGTACACAAAGTGAGCTTTTTTGCAAAATGTTCACGAGGTTCTGCCTAGGGAAGCCCAAGGCTTTTATCTGGACCTGCTCACATGGGCATCTGCCAATCACATATCAAAATTTCAGGTTCACAGAAAGAAACCAGATGTTCAGCAAAAGCCATATGATGGGCACAAATGTTCTAAAAACAGTGAGTCCTTACTGTCACTTAGAGAATAACTCAAGTGCAAGGTACCCAGACACCAGTCAAGGGCCATCAATAAACCTCTCTAAGAAGAGCAGTCTCTGGCTATGTTAAGATTTTTCTGCAAATCCTCCAAGCCCCATCACTGGCCCAGCCACTGATACTAGGTGGCTGGACAGAAAGAAGCCTGAATGATTCAAAACATGATTGTAGATACTTACATTCACTAGTTCTTACCATAATGTGTTGTTGTGTTCCAGGTAGCACAATAGAGCACGTGAAATTACAAAACACTTTCGTATCGCCATATGCAATTTCATTGGGCATCTTAGCCCCACTTCCTCCTCCTCCTCCTCCTCCTCTTCTTCTTCTTCTTCTTCCTTGAGGAAGGGTCTCATTCTGTTGCCCGGGTTGGGGTGCAGTGGTATAAACTCGGCTTACTGTAACCTTCACCTCCTGGATTCAAGTGAGTCTGGCACCTCAGTTTCCTGAGTAGCTGGGACTACAGGGGTGTGCCACCAAGCCTGGCTAATTTTTATATTTTTGGTAGAGACAGGGTTTCACATGTTGGCCAGGCTGGTCTCAAACTCCTGACCTCAAGTGATCCTCCCGTCTTGGCCTCCCAAAGTGCTGAGATTACAGGCTTGAGTCACTGTGCCTGGCCAGCTTCACTTCCTATGTTATAATTTTAAAATGTTTACAAGCCATGTGGATAATGCCTTGTTTTAATCAAACAATCCAAAAAACAACATTTTTAGTTTATTTATGAAGGTAAACATAATTACAATGACAAAAAATCACTTTCTGTAAAAATATTCTAAACATACTCTTCTCAGCCAATACCAAGGCTAGAAATCATTTCGATTGTTGGAAAACAAAATAGCTTTGTGTCGTTGTTTGTGTTTTGTCTTATGTCTCTTCTAGATGTAGAACAAGACTGAAGCTTTTGCAGACTGGGAGGCAGATTGTCACACTGTAGACATATGATAATTATTCTATCTGTCATTGAACATTTATTGCCAAATCGTCAACTATAGCAAATGCAAATGGAAATTTCTATAAATATAAAATGCATAGAACCAGGTAGCCCAAAGTGGTAATTTGCTCAACAGCCTAAAATGAATTCTACCTGGCCTAGAGTACCCCTAGCGATAAAAAGTAAAATAAATCTCTGTCAAAGTGAATTTTAATCATGACATGCTCTCACATCTCCTAATGTTAAAGGACTTGAATGACATAAAAAACATTTTCAGAGCAGAAATTGGGGAGGACAAAGTGGCTCTGTTTAACGTTGATGCAAATTCAAGTGTGGGGGGACCAGTGACCCCACTCGATGTGTTGCTCCTCAGAAATACCTCAAAGGTTCCAGTTGCTTTCCAAATTGTCCTGATTTGAACAGTTTCTTTTTCTTTCTACAGTCTTTTTTTTTTTTTTAACAACTTTTATTTTAAGTTCAGGAGTACATGTGAAGGTTTGTCATATAGGCAAACTTGACTCATGGGAGTTGGTTGTACAGATTATTTCATCACCCACGTATTAAGTTTAGGACCCACTAGTTATTTTTCCTGATATTCTCCCTCTTCCCAACCTCCACCCTCCAGTAGGACCCAGTGCGTGTTGTTCCCCTCTGGGTGTCCATGCGTTCTCATCATTTAGCTCCTGCTTATAAGTGAGAACATGTGGTATGTGGTTTTCTGTTGATTTGGACAATTTCTAAACATCTTTTTAAAAAAAAAAAAACAGCAATGACTCTGGGAAACATAACTTGAGGATATAGAATTTCTAAGGCAAATTTTGTGCATGAATGCTCAATACAGGAGGAGGAAGGACTGTTGGCAAGGGAGAGAATTGAGTAGCAGGCATCCAGAGGTTAGAATGGAGAACGTGGAGTTGTTGTCTAGTCAGCCCTAGCCGCAGGTTAGAGTTCCCAGGCACAGGTGAAGCCCAGAGCCCAGAAAGCTGTGTTTCTTCAAGATGTGTTGAGGTTCTGTGCAGGCGTGATGACTAGAACCTTATGGGAGTATGAGCAGACACATTCCCTGCTTTGCCCCGTAGATACTGCCACATGGAAGGAAGACAGGATTGAAGTAAAGATGGTGAAATGGACATTACTCATCTCAGGCCTTATGCCTGTCCCCATCTCCTCCACTCAAATAACATCTCTGGATTTGCTATTTAGGTCGTAAACTTTCTCAACTCTAGTGTACATGGTTTAAGTTTCGTCTCCGAGCCACAGCATGAACCAAATAATGCAAGCCTAATTCGGTCACTGCATCTTGCACACTGGCCACAGAAAGTGAAGGACAGAACTCCAATTTACATACAAATATATTAGACACATCTTAGTTTTAGATCTACACTGCTTCCTATCAGCCCTCGCAGGCCTGCGTTGTCGGAAATGGAGACCACTATGATTCATTCCCTCTGCACCACCCTGAGTCACAGTTTGTAAAAGATTTCCAGAGTGGAAGTGGGAGCCTTAAAATAATGTAGATTATAAGGGATTGAGGAATTCAAGTGTTAAATTGGTACACTATAATCAATCTAATTATATCTGAAGGTTACAATTCTGAGGCAAAAATGCAGATTCCCTTCGTCTTAGGAGGTATTTAAATCACTTATTTACAGAAACAGATCACAGCCTGTTAGAGCCAGAAGTGATCACTTTATTTGGTGGTTGGGCCAACTGGCACCCAGAGGTCGAGTGGCTTATCCAAGGTCCAGGCAATGAAAGACTAGCTTAAATAGCAAAGATAGTTCTTGACCTCTTGGCTCGAGGCTGCTTTCACTTTGGAAGTTTCCTCTAAATAATATCTACATAAGGAGTGTGGGATTATATGCTCATTGGACACACACTGACAGAGGACAAAGCCATGTAAGGTGAAGGCCAGGAAGGAAGCAAGGGAGAAGGGAGGGATGGAGGGCTAAGAAATTTGTCAAGCACATGCCTAAGGCTTTTTCTCTGATTCTAGGTCCTAGTGGGGGACTCTGTCCTTCTACCAACACTCCGTTTCCTCATGAGGTCAGACTAACAGAAGCAGTGGTACCTCTTGTCTGGTCTCTCTTTGATGCTTGACCTTACTTGCAAAAAGAAGCCAAAGATTATTTGAGATCACAAGATACATCTCAGATTTTACTCAGCATTATAATAAACTATATTAAATTTATTAACATGTCATACCAAAAAAAAAATACCCTTCCTCTCTACTTCTAAACATAAAAGAAAATAGATGTTTCAGTTTATTCTGTTTAAATTCTTATGTTCACTCAACACATTGTTTAAATTAATTTGACCAAAATTTTATGAGCTACATAAGCTGAAATTTTATAGCCCATGACCTATAAACAAATATGAAGTCATGCACTAGAAAAGCTGACATTTAAAGAAAGAAAATAATTTTTTTAAAAAAACGTAAATATCCAGCACTGTATTTAATTCCCCAAATACAAGCTTTCTATCTTAGAATCTTCTGTAAGAGCCCAAGAGCAATTCATGATATTGCAGAGACCCTAGCCTCAAGATAAAATTATAACCAAGATCCAAGGATAATTATGACTGGACACTGGCCATCAGTTTGTTGATAGGCAGTAAATATGTAATTGGAAAGCAGGCAGACGCAAGGCCTGGAGGCGTTCTGAATGCATGGTGTATTTTCCTAAGGAAAAAGGTAGGAACCATGGTACTGATTTAAATTCTAAGGGCTACATTTGCAAAACTCACATGTTGAGCTTTTAAACTAGTTTCTCCAGAACAACTCCTGATGATTCCATAATCACATGGTGTCCCTTTTCACTGAAGGGCTATAGTTACCAAGCAGACCCAATACTCAGCAATCTTGTTACAACCTTCCCTCCCTTTTTAAAAATTGTTGATAGAAAAAACACATCTGGGCTGGGCACGGTGGTTCATGCCTATAATCCCATTATTTTGGGAGGCTGAGGTGGGCGGATTACTTGAGGTTAGGAGTTCGAGACCAGCCTGGCCAACATGGTGAAACCCTGTCTCTACTAAAAATACAAAAATTAGCTAGGCATGGTGACATACGCCTGTAATCCCAGCTACTCGGGAGGCTGGAGGCAGGAGAATCGTTTGAACCCGGAAGGCAGAGGTTGCAGTGAGCCAACAGCATGCCATTACACTCCAGCCTGGGTAACAGAGTGAGACTTTGTCTCAAAAATAAATAAATAAATAAAAATAAAAAATAAACAACAGAAACAGAAAAAGCACATGTGGCTTTAGCAACATAGCAAGCTCCTTTTCTTCACAAAAAGGAAATAAAGATGAAAAATGTTTAAAGAAGAGCACAGCACATGTGCCTAGACATTTCTTGATTACAATCCAGAACCCAAAGATGTTCTACCAGAGACATAACACGCATCCCACACAAGCAGAGGCGTCCCAGGTATGCATCTACGAAGCAGACTGGTGCCAAAATTGCACTCAATCAAAACACGTTCTTCCCAATTAGCTGTAGTGTAAATCCAGTGCAGAACTACCCAAATTCATGAGTCATCACTGGATTTTCTCAAGACACACTAACAGAAAAGTATTTTTAAGTGTTCCTGGTAGGTCTTTAAAAAAAAAAAAATAGCTATGGCAACTCGAATGATGAATCAATTTTTCACTGTCCAAAGTAGATCTGGTCTGGGTAAAAGAAATAATTCAGCCTTTTGAGAACTCACTTGGGCTGCTGGCAGCAGGTCACTGGGCAGGTCCTGCTGGTGTGTAACACATGCCTCAGCTGTGCGTTTCAGGGAATGGAGCCTGTGTCACAGCGACAACAGAAAGATAGCCAAAGGTGTACTCCCGAATTATTCTACACTTTGCTTCTAACTTATTTAACTCACAAGGCAGGAACGCTGGCTTCTAACCAAAGTCCATTCACCCTTCATGGAAGGTGATCCCATCCTTGGCTCAAGGGTAAACCCAGAATTGTCTAAATCACTCATGGTGTCCACTCTTGCCAGTGCCTCCTTCATTGTTGGGCCTGAGTCCCGATGATGAGATGCAAAGGAACATCTGCTGGGAATTTCCTTTAAAAAAGTTCTCTTACTGATGAAAGGAAACACTCAGAACACCTGTCATTTTGACAAAATTCCTGGAACATGAACAGCCATTCTGCTAACTGTAGGGGAGCCAGCCTAAGGACCTAGTCAATAAGAGGAAGATAGCAACACAAAAAAACAGAAAGAATATGAACCTATTTGACAGTTTTGAGCTGTTATAAATCAGCCTATTTTCAAACTACCCTGCCATGATACTTCTTTTTTTTTTTTTTTTTTAATTTTTTGAGACAGGGTCTCACTCTGTCGCCCAGACTAGAATGCAGTGGCCCAATCTCAGCTCACCGCAACTTCCATCTCCCAGGCTCAAGCAATTCTCCTGCCTCAGCCACCCAAGTAGCTGGGATTTCAGGCATGTCTCTATCGCCTGGCTAATTTTTGTATTTTTAGTAGAGATGGGGTTTCACCACGTCGGCCAGGCTGGTCTTGAAATCCTGACCTCAAATGATCCAGCCCTCTCAGACCCGCAAAGAGCTAGGATTATAGGCATGAGCCACCGTGCCCAGACCCATGATACTTCCTGATAGTCAGGCTCCAATGCTTCATGCCATGCAAGACTTTCTGAGTTTTATTTCCTCTGGTTTGCAGCTACAGGCATTACTAATGCACCTCTGAGTCACAGGGAGTGTTTCCATATGAATGCGTGTGATTGGCTGCTAGAGCAATTTCTTTCTCTTTATCACTTGGAATTCTAAAAACCACCTGGTGGTGAGGCAGCACAGAGGAAAATAATCTCCGTGGCATAGTAATCAACCACAGGTCAGTCATCTGTGGTGCAAAGGTAACTCAAGTCACTTTCCTCCAATATCTCCCGGCATCACGCTTGAAGTGACCTTAGCACTTCATTTTGTGCTATGGCGTCTCAAGCACTTGGGACCTGGAACCAGACCTGTGTGGCTTAGATCCTAGCTCCAGCACTGTCTCTCTGAGTACACCTCAAGCTGTTGAACACCAAGCTCACTTTCCTCATCCCTAAAATGGGACGAGGAAGGTTGTTGTCGTTAAACAAGAATAAGAGGTTGTTACAGTTAAAGCAGCACTCAGCACAGAGATGGTGCTTGGTCAGTTTAGCTAATATGGATGCCTCTCTCTTAAATGTCTGCCCTGTAAACCATTATCAAGCACTTTTGACCCTGTGAACATTTTGCAGGGAGATGGAGGAAAGAAGAAAAGGGAAGGGGAGGGGGAAAGGAGGAAGGGAGAAAGGGAGGGAGGAAGAGAAGAAGGGAAGGAGGAGGGAGAGGGGAAGGAAGGAAGGAAGGAAGGTAGGTTTCTTTAGAACACTTTGTAAACTCCATGGAGGATTAGAAAGCTATGTCATAACTTTTCAGAAAGAAAATGGATGCAAATCCTAGGAACATCCTGTCATATGTCAACCCAACACTATTCCCCACTGGGAGTACAGTCACTGCTCTGATCTGGATGGCTTTAGAATGAGAACCTCCTCTCTGCTACATGAAGATGGGAAAACTTGTGCAAATCCTAACAGAGGACAGGAAGCTCATCTGTGACCACAGATCAGAAGGCAAATCTATTGCCCTGTCCTCCTTGATGGCAGGCTCAGCACATAAAGCCAGGTGTCTTCTGTACTATCCTCTGCCTCATTTAGAGAATGATTTAGTCAGGAGGGCAGGACCCATTTAGGGAAAACAGCAATAGCAACAACAAATCATTCAGAATATAAGGCAATAATAATAAATTTCTTCATAGAAGGAATTTATTTCTGTTCCTTCAACCTGGCTGTTTCTGGACTAAGGCAATAAATATGTTTTTGTTACTTTAGTTTTTATTTTGGCATCTTGGGGACAAATGTCCTCAACTCCTACTTTGGTGCTTCTTCCTGAAAATCATCTTGGCTATTATGGTAGTTTTTCCTCTTCTATTTCAGAGAATCAGACGAAATCAGTGAATCACCACTATCTTCCCCCAATTTCTATCTCACTCATGGCCGAAGTTAGACTGTAGAGGTCAAACGCTCCTGTACTTGACAAACTGCATAGTTATGGAGTAAGTAGCAGCCTCTCTCCGTGAAATGAGCTGGCAGCCCTGTGTGGATTCGTGTGTGTGTGTGTGTGTGTGTGTGTGTGTGCGCGCGCACACTAGAAGATAGCTAAGGAAGAGTTTTAATAAAGGGAACTAAGGATAATTGAGAAACAAGTTAGGTCAGAAAGTGGCAATACCAAGACCAAAACCCACTTTTTCTTAATGCAAGTTGTTTGTTTTTCTGTATTCACTGATCTGCAATGGACATTAGAAAACTTTTATAGGTTTTGAGGAAGATAAGAAAAATAGGTACAATGAACAGTATATTGAGGTTGCTATGAGTCCTTTATGGCCTAGAAATTTTCTCTATTCTGCTATTTTGCATTTTATATCTTTCATAAGAAAAAATGTCCTCTATCACATGAAATGATGATGACAGTACATAATATTGGATGTATATTTTATACCTATAATTCACAAAATAAAATATAGAAAATATTTTCCAGCACACTCATTAAGATCAGCAGACAACAGAGAGAAAATGAAGAGAGAGAGGGAGGGAAAGAGAATTCTTTTGTTCAATGGGCATTCAATATTTTTCTCTTAAGGAAAGAGGATTTTGAAGTGGACATTTATCCCCCAACAGAGAAACCTTATAAAATGCTGAGATGAAACAGTTTCTGGGCCCCCATGTTGATAGAATAAATGGGAGAATGTGGTATTGACCTGACTTCTGACTCCAGTGTTAGCCTTATCTGAAACTCCTGAAACCTTCAGCTATTGAGTGTTCTCTTTTTCATTTTTTTTTTTCCGATGGAGTTTCACTCTTGTTACCTAGGCAGGAGTGCAGCAGCAAGCTATTGTGTGTTGTCTTTTTGTTTTTTTTCGATGGAGTTTCACTCTTGTTACCCAGGCTGGAGTACAGTGGTGCGATCTCAGCTCACTGAAACCTCCGCCTCCTGGGTTCAAGCAATTCTCCTGCCTCAGCCTTCTGAGTAACTGGAATTACAAGCACCCACCTCCATGCCTGGCTAATTTTTTGTATTTTCAGTAGAGATGGGGTTTCACTATGTTGGCCAGGTTGGTCTGAGTCTCCTGACCTCATGATCCTCCTGCCTTGGCCTCCCAAAGTGGCTGGGATTACAGGTGTGAACCTCATGCATGACGTTTGATTTTTTTAATCTCTCTCTTTTTTAAAATTAGTGCTGATTACTTTTAGTAACTATGTTAGTCCATTCTCACATTGCTATAAAGACATACCTGTAACTGGGTAACTTATAAAGAAAAGAGGTTTAATCGGCTCACAGTTCTGGGGACTGTACAGGCTTCTGCTTCTGAGGAGACCTCAGGAAACTTACACTGATGGCAGAAGGCAAAGGGGGAGCAAGCACGTCTTCACGTGGCCAGCAGGAGAGAGAGAGAGAGCAAAGAGAGAAGTGCTGCACACATGCAAACAACCAGATCTCATGAGAACTCTATCCGGAGACAGCACTAAGGGGATGGTGCTAAACTGTCAGAAACAACACCCACGATCCAATCACCTTCCACCAGGCCCCATCCCCAACACACGGGCTCACAATTCAACCAATGATGTGGGTGGAGTGAGGACCCAGAGCCTAACCGTATCAGTGACGAATTTCTGTGGTCTGCAAGCAGATGTCTTATCGGAGTCCCTGGGCCCTTCTCTTGAGAGCAACAGACACAGAGACTACTATTAAGGTTAATTACTGCTCTCTGGTACTTGAAGATGCTCAGCTGCTCATTCCAGTGACATTTTTCATGCTCTGAACTGAATTAATATTTTCCCCTTCCTTTTTAACCTGTGGTGGTTTCTTGGCCTTCAATCGATCATTTAAAAAGTCAAAATAGATATTTAAATTGGTTTTACAATCATATGTTTTATCTTATTGGCCTTGCCTTTATTGGGTGATAATGATGGTGATGAAGATGGTGATGATGCTAGTGATAGTGATGATGGTGATGATGTGATGATGTGATGATGTGATGATGGTGACGATGGCAATGGTGTGATGATGTGATGATGTGATGATGGTGACGATGGCGATGGTGCTGTTGATTATAATGGTGATGATGATCAAGATGATGATGATGAGAGTGATAATGATTGCGCCGATGATGTGGTGATGATGAAGTTAATGGTAATGGTGATGATGATGACCATGACGATGATACGGATGATGATTATGATGATGATAGCCAATATTTTTGACCACTCACTATATTCTAGCCACTTTGCTAAGCATTGTACATACATCATCTACTGAATGAATACCCACAATCATTTTGCGAGGTATGCATTTTTTATATTTCCATTTTAAAGATGAGAAAGGGAAGGCTTAGAAGGACTAAATAACTTAGAGAAGAAAATAAATCAATATGCAAAGAGAAACAAAATTAGTAGATGGGGGAAGAGAAACACTATAACAGAGGAGTGGTCATTAGATTCAACTCCTGGATGAAAAAATACCTGAAGCTATCAGCATCCCTAAACCTCAGTTTCATGACCCAGTGAATTCTTTCTTGCTTAGAATGTTTAAGAGTCTTAATAGTATAACTACAAATTTCCTTGATGGTTTTTACATGATAGCACAACTGATATACTCATTACAAGCTAAATAGAGATATTCACTTAAAGAGCTATAAATTTCCCCCATTGCCCAGTGTCAATACACGGAAGTAATGTCAATCACTTTTTCTCCACCAGGTCTCAACATGTGGCAGTAGGCAGCAGAATCAATTCCTTGTGCCTCCTGCAATTCCTCACACCTGGCCAGCTTTCTCACAAGGGTAGCCTAAGACATCCAGAAATGCGAATGAGGTTCTGTTCTCAGGTGAAGTGTTTGTGTATTTGTATGTGTCATGGGAAGAGGGAGGTAAACAAAACTGGTTGTTCTCAGATGACTTGCAGCACCTGAGTATGTTCTTTATCTGTTTTAAAAAAGAAATACTTAATAGCATTTTTGCTTCCTGGTTTCTCCATTATGTTGAAGTTGAATAGTCCTTGGTAGGTTCTGTCTTACTTTTCAGGAACATTATGGAAATTCTGCAAAAAGATAGCTACATGCAAAGTTATCATTTTATTGTTACAAAAAAGTGACACACTTACCTTATGTTATTAAAGGATGAATGTTATCTTCCACATATTCTTTAAATGGGCTTCACAAGGAAAGGATGGTCCCATTTCTGAACATTGCCTTGGCAATGGACGAGGAGCTTTGCACTCAGTCAACGTGGTTAAGCTGGAATTATATTTTCTTGAATTTCTTGTCTTGTTTGTTTCCAGGTGATGATTGGCCAACAAAATTAATTTAGATGTGATTTGGATGGCCAAAAGGAAACCACAGTCATGGCTCACTGAAGGCCATTGTGGATACAGGTGGCAGCTCAGAGCTACCAAGGTACCAGTGGGATTTACAAGTCTTTTCCTTATTCTTTATCCTGCTCTTCTTGTCAACTGCCAGATTTCCTGACCAACAAAGGGCCTAGTCCGACTGCCACAAGTCTGACTGCAGACCTGCAAAAAAAGCACCAACTCAAAAAGACAGCATTCCACAGACTTTCCCTGCACTGCCCTTCACAGCCCACTCTGCAGCTGGACCTGCCTTCTCTCCATACACCCTAAAAGCAACCACTCATCCACTCAGCCTCAGCTTGCTCCAGTGTTCCAGGAGAGCTGAGTAGTGGTTTTCCTTGGGCCTTCCAACATTTGCCCTTTTTTCCCAAATATTACAAGCTCTCATTCTAAATATATCCCTGATTTCATAACATGAATAGAAGCGCTGCTTCTCTGATTAAACCCTGACTGACACATGGGGTGTTTTATTACCATTTAATAGACATAATGTCAAACCTAATGATTTATGGTCAACATGAATTACAGAAGGAAGATGAGCAAAAGAATCTCTCCTTTTTTTCCCTATGCTGTTCCAGTTTCAGCTGGTCTGAGCTTTCCCCTCTTGGACTCTTCAATCTAACCGCTAAGCCATTTGTGCCACAAAGATCAAAGGTCATATTATTGGGCTCCATTAAAGCCGCTATTTTAAATGACAGCACTATTTATGGGCTCTTTACTGAAGACAAATCACCCTTGGAGGCCGCCACAATCTTTATTCATAAATCAGACACCAAGTGCCTCTTGGAGACTAAATACCACCTCTCCTGTTGAAGACTTGAAGGGGTGTAACATATACTCAATTTGCTGCCACTCAAGGATTTAGAATTTGCTTATTCCCTTAACCTAGAACTCAAGGTCCAGACAAGGAAATTTGATTTTTTCTTTTCCTTCTTTTTTCTTTCTCTGCCAGCCACACACGCCAGCTGGTGTTCCCAGAGGACACTGGTAACTGTCTAGGCTGAGCTTTAGCTTAGAAGAAATAAATAATCTATAGAGAAAAATACACCAGAATATTTTCTTATAAAAAGGAAGGAATGACCATTGCATCATTCCAAGTACTAAAATAATGCACTAATTGAAAATTTTACTCTGAATCTCAATGTTTTCTAGCAGAGATTACTCATAGAATGCAGAACAATGTGGTAGGTCTAACTTAATGGCTTTCAACAGGCACAATTTTGGCAACGTCTTGGGACTTATTTGTAGATAATTTGAATCCTCTATGCCTCAATTTCCTTATCTTTAAAGAAAATAGAAAACAGTAATGCCATAAGTTTGTTGCAAATAATAAATGAGTTGGCCAGCAACAGTGGCTCATACCTGTAATTCCAGCACATTGGGAGGCCAAGGTGGGCGGATGTCTTGAGGTCAGGAGTTCAAGACTAGCCTGGCCAACATGATGAAACCCCGTCTCTACTAAAAATACAAAAATTAGTTTGATGTGATGCATACCTGTAATCCCAGCTACTTGGCAGATGAGGTCAGAAAATTGCTCGAACCCAGGAGACTGACATTGTAGTAGGCCAAGATTGTGCCATTGCACTCTAGCCTGGGCGACAAAGTGAGACTCTGTCTCAAAAATAAACAAATAAATAAAAATAAAATAATAATAATAAATGAGTTCATACATGTAAAAGACACTTGAAATAGTGTTCATTGTTTATAAGCACCTATACTAGTGTTAGTTATTATAGTTAAGCATACAACTTCAATAATGGGACTATCAGTGTGGTGAATGAATTCTCTTTGTAACATAATTTGAGTTCATTCTACTTGTAATCTAATACAAATCTTTATTAAGCCATATTAAGCCACAGTGCATCTAAATAGACAATTTGCTGACCTTGAAACTGAGAGAACTAGCTAAGAAATTATATTGATGATGATTGCATGATTGTTCATGAAGAGACCAGGACGGAGCTGGGATAAGTAATAAGAATGGGTATTTGGACATCAATCTTAAAGTTGATCTCATAAGGTAAAATGCAGCTGCATGTTACCTGGGGAAGCTGGGCTCCTGCTACCCTTCATGGAAAATCAATTTCTGCAGAGGCTGGTTTACTGGAAAGCATTGACGCCAGAACAGCACAGGAGTATAGGGGTTTTTTTGTATTGTTAAGTAAAAGTCACAAAAAAAAAAATTGTCTTTGTTTACATAGAAAATTGAAGCAAGTGAAACTTGACACAAATGTGCTAGCAAGTGGGAGTCAACAGAGACCAGTGATGTGTCCTGTGGTCCGCGTAGGAACCAACTTCTGGAAATATCTGAGCTCCAAGCTGCCTGTTGGGGCAGAGGTGACAGGAGATGTGGGTCAAAGGGTGAAAGTCTGTGTTGGGATGAATAGGCTCTGGAGCTCTGTTAGACATCATGGTGACTATCGTTGATAATTGTGTACTGTGTAGGCAAAATCTGCTAACACAATAGATCTTAAATGTTTCCAAAGCCCTCCCCAATGGTAACTAGGTCAGGAGATGGATATGATAATTTGCTTGATTGTGGTAATCATTTCACAATGTATACCTCTATCAAAATATCCTGCTATAAACCATAAATATATACAATTTTTATTTTTCAATTTTACCTCAATAAAGCTGAGGGGAAAAATTTGTCCAGCCTGGACAACATAGTGAGACCTCATCTCTGCTAAAAATAAAAAATAAAAAAGTAGCTAGGCTTGGTGGTGCCCACCTGTAGTTCCCGCTACTTTGAGAATGTGGGATGGGAGGATTGCTTGAGCCCAGGAGATCAAGGCTTCAGTGAGCTATAACTATGCCAGTGTTCTCCAGCCTGGGAGACACTGAGGCCTCAAATAAGTAAGTAAGTTAAACAAACAAATAAATGCACTGTCTAGTAAATGTGAGTTCTGACATTAGACTATCTGAGTTGGAGTCTCGGCTGCAACACCTACCTTGAGCAAGTAAGTAACTGGACTTCTTTAAGCATTTGTTTTAAGCATTTGTTTTCTTGTGTGTAAAATTGACATTATGAGAGTATGTACTTTGAGGGTTTTCTAAGAATTGAGTAAGTTATTTCCAGTATTATGCCTAGAAAAGCATCTGCAGGTCTAAAAATATTACGGATATTGGAAGGCAAATGACTTTAATTTGACCTGTCTGCTTCTTGGTCTCTCCGTTGTTAAAATGAGGCTAACACTGTGTGACTTCAGAGGAGTCATTCACGCAACACGTGGTCCCGTGACGCACACTGTGCCCTGCCCCACTGAAGAGACTGGAAGCACTGCTGCGTGTAGTCACACTCCAGGGAACTCACGTGGGGGCCGGGCAGGGTGACCCAAGAGACAGATAATCAGCTGGTATCGCTTCTCGGCCTTTTGGCTCAGATCAAGTGATAACCGGCAAGTAAACGCAGAGGAGGGAGAGCTGGGGACTCTGGGCACAACTTTACGGTTTCGTTGTTCATATTCTCTTCTAGGGGGAAGGAAAGGTGAAGGAGGTCCTAATCCATCAGTTGGAAATAATGGGCTGTGTTTTATTTCTCAGTGGACTGAGGAGGAGAGCAACATTTAAGTGTATGTGTGTGTGTGTGTGTGTGTGTGTGTGTGTGTGTGTCTGTGTATGAGAGAGAGAGAGAAAGGGAGGGAAGGAAAGAGAGAAAATGACATATTCCTGCTGCTTTAGGACGACCAGACAGTCTGCATCTGCTTTATAACTGCAACTACTTCCCAAGGTCATGTCTAGGCTACACAAATCAAAGAAGTCTTGGGAAATTCTCAGCAGTGTTTTTTTTTTTTTTTTCTATGCAGACCTATTGAAACCCACATTTTGCAATTATCCTTTTGTTGCCAGAGGGCTCAGGAGGGTCTCTGGATGCCAGTGAGACTCTAGCCCCAGCAGTGTCCAGGTTCTTGACATCATAGAAGAAAGAATTCTAGGATAAATCAGAGTAAAGCAAAAGGCAAGAACCTTTTACTGTAAAACAAAGTACACATGTAAGAGAGAAGTGCAGGCATGCTCAGGAGACTGAGAAGAGCACAGCAGAGTTTGGGTTCCTAATTTTATGGGTTCTTCTAATTAGGTGATGGAATAATCATGAGATTTTTCTAAAAAAATGTAGAGATTTCTTAGAATTGTGGTACTACCCATTTTTATACTAAATATGTTATGGTGCTGGTGGGCCTGCAATTTTGGATGGTAATGAGTGTACAGTTAGGTCTGGGGTAGTGCATAAGTCAAGTTCAAGTCCATCACCATGTCAGATCAAGCTGGTCTCAACCAGCTTTGTCCCCCATCCTGTTTGTTGGGGTATTATCAGCCCAGGCTTGTCTTTGTCCCTGTCTCTAATTCTAACAGCTCCTTTCCTGCACTTATGTGAAATTGCTGCTTCGGATTTTCCCACTTCCCCTGGGACCACCTAGCATTCCGATTTAATGGGTGTTTCTTTAATTAGGGAGTTGAACAATCATTAGATGTTCCAGAAAAAGAGAATGATACAGTTTGGCTGTGTCCCCACCTAAATCTCACCTTGAATTGTAATAATCCCCACATGTCAAGGGTGGGGCCAGGTGGACATAATTGAATCATAGGGGTAGTTTCCCCACACTGTTCTCATGATAGTGAGTAAGTCTCACAAGGTCTGATGGTTTTATAAAGAGACGTTCCCCTGCACACGCACTCTTTCCTACCGCCATGTAAGACCTGGCTTTACTCCTCCTTGCCTTTCACCATGATTGTGAGGCCTCCCACAGCCACTGTGCATCCATTAAACAGCTTTTCATTATAAATTACTCAGCTTCAGAAATGTCTTCATTAGCAGTGTGAGATCAGACTAATGCAGAGGGGATTTTAGGGACCCCCCGTTAATGTCCTCTTTTTCCCTTATTTGAGTTTGCCCAGAAGAGTCATGAACCTGTCACTGTGACCGTGGTTTGGGCTGTTTTTGCTCCCTCTTTGGGGTTTTCAGTTATCCCGGGTTTCTTTGCGTAGTTCTTGTTTCAGTTGTTGTTTGGGATTTTCCATCTTGTGACTACCCAGTGCTATTCCTAACTCACCTTGTCCTAGCTGAGATGTTCTCACAGCTGCCTTCTCCCCACGCAGGCAAATGGAACTAACTAAGAAAACCAGTGGGCTGGTGTCAAGCCCAGCCTGGGACTAGAACTCTCCAGTGTGCTGTATCAGGGGCACACTCCCAGGATGAGAGGGTTGCCCAAGGACACTGCTCCTCTCTTAGTCCTGTTGAGGGTTATTTTCATGTGTCCGAATTTGGAGACAAAAGATTGATTCTTCATTGCTAGCATCTGTCTCTTTCATTGTCATTTAATCACAGGACTTTTCCCTTCTGTTTTCTTTTGAAATGCCTTCCTGGCTCAGGACTCCGGGATGCTGCAATGAAGGAGACTGCTGTGACACTTGGCTAGCTCTGTTTATTCATTAGAGGCATGGTCAGAAGAGCAGCCAGGCTCTGACTCCCATCCCTGGCAGATCAGATCAGAACAGAGATAATCTGGTTGGGCCGTGGCAGAGGCAACTTCCATGAGAGAAGAGATAGCGCACTGGATGAAAATCAGCGGGAAAGGCTGGGGAAGACAGAAGGTTTGGAGTTCTCCTGTTCCGTTGTGCAAAGCCCAAACCAAACCAACTTAAAAACCTGCCATTGCAGGAATAGTTCTGCGGGGAAAAGTGGGGCTCTTCCACCTAAATCGTTAGCACAGGCTCATTGAGTTAAAAATTCAATGAGTAAATAAGGGTAAACAGTGAACGATTACCCTTTCTTCCGTGATTAGTTTCTGGTATGTTTTCACATGTTGGAGTCTTTTCCCTTGCACGTTTATAAATGCAGGTACACGTCCGTTTATATAAACACGTGTACATCCCCTGGTTCACACCGTCGTGCACGCTGCTTTTTTTTTCCCTCTCCGTGTGTCTGGAAGGCGGTTCTGAATCCACTGGATGGGATTTTTAATTTCGGAAGGCACGAGTTCCCCTGGCATCCGCAAATGTGACCCTCCATTTAGAGAGGAAGAGGAGCGCAGACCACCTGCCCGGAGCCGCGGCCAGGAGCGGCGGCCAGGAGGAGGGTGGGGAAGGGCTGGGTCCCTCTCGGCGTCCCGGGTTCCCGGCCAAAGTCTCCAGGGCTGCGGGAGTCTGCGAAGGCGGAGTTTCCGCGCAAGAGGAGTGGGTCCAAGCGGACAGGCATTCCAGCCCCGGGTGAGAGCCGCCCAACTCCTCTCGGTCCCCGGGCCCTCCAGCAGCAGCTGCGGCGCGATTTCCCCTCCCCGCCGCCCGCGCTCGCTCCTCCTGCGCCCAGGCCGGTCTCGGGCTCCGGATCCGGGCGGCCACGGTGCAGATCAGGACGCACAGGGGACCGTCCTGGAGCCCGGGAAGGGCGGAAGCTGGTGGCGGCGGTTCAGAAAAGTTGTGAGGTCTCCAGCGCTGGCGGCCGCGGGAGCTGGAGCGGCGACGAAGAGGACCCGAGGGGACGCAGCCCGCCTGGCACCAACGGCCGAGGGCGCCAGGGACGCGATGCGCTGGGAGGACGCGGCCCCGGCAGGTGCTGCGCGCTGGGCCTGGTGCTTTGCGCCTTCCCCGGCACAGGTGAGGCCGGGCGGAGAGGGCGTCTGTGGCGCGGCCTCTCTGGGTGCGGGGTGAGGGGACACGCTGAACGTGGGGTTTATTCGGGGATCGGCGGGGGCGCTGGAAAGGCGGATCCAGTGGGGCTCCGCGGACAGTGTCGCCTACCTGGACCTCCCGTGGACCACGTGCAGATGCAGCGTCAGGGGGAGGTGGCGGAGGGGTCGTGTCCCTCGCTTTCCCCAGGACTTGGCGGGACTGTGAGAATGGGGAGTCTGGTTCTTTTCACTCCTTTTTCCCAACCATGGAGCTCCATGCCTCCCTCACTCCAGTTCAGTTAAACTAAGATTGGGAAGATCCCAGGGAGGGGCCGGTCCCTCTGCACCTGTTTCCCTTCCACCCAGTGGTCCTGAGAGCTAGGCTGTGCCCACGGGAGAGCAGGTGTTCACAGTGAAGCTCGCAGCGCACCCCAGGTTGGCAGAAATGTGGGATCCTCTAGACAGATACCTGAGATCCAGTCCGATGTGGTTTGAGGATGGCTGGGAGGGGTTGGGAGGTCTCTGGGGAGTGGGTACAAGAATGTAGAACAGAACTGGGCTCTCCAGAAGGCCTTTCACCTCACTCCCGCATCTCTACAGCGGGTATTACTCCATCTCAGAGGGAATTTCGTGGGTGCCTTAGGCACATAGCACAGCGCCCGAAGCACACGAAAAGCTTAGCAGCTGTTAACCACTCCTTTATCATCATGCACACGTGGGGCCGGGGTATAATCAAGCCGACACACATGAGTAGCGGAGGCGAAGGCTTCCAGGTCCGGAAGAGCGACCCACGCGCCCTTCTGCGCCGGTTACTGGCACCACGCGTGGTTGCGTGGACAGCGAGCGAAGTCTCACCTAAGGCTGGGAAGGCGGCTGCGCCTCTGTTCAGGGTTCCAGGGCGCCTGAGCGCCGGAGCGCTAGGAGGAAGTCATCTGCCTGCTGCCCACACGCGCCTGAGCTAAGGGTGCGCAAGGCAGGGCTCTGAGCGCAGCAGCGAGATCACCTGTTGGTTAAACTTACCTTGCAGTCCAGGGTCTTCTCAGGTCTCTGCTCTCAACGCGGAGAGCTCTACCTTAGCCCACTTACACACAGACTTTCTAAGCACGTTTTCTCCAGCTGCCACCTGCCTAAAGCTCCTTCGGCTCAGCTGGAAAATCACTAGGCAGGATATACTGCCAATTTTCAGGGAGAAAAAAAAAGTTTTTGCTTTTCAAAAGTCATTTGCAGCCTGAGATTCTGGGATATCCATTCTCTTTGAGTTTTCAGGTTCCCTGAGGAGCCAGATTGAACTTTTAAATATACTGTTTTTTAAATACTGCCATTTCCTTTCAAGGCGTCCAGTGAGGAGAGATGAGGGTGGGGTAGCAGATATCTTCTCTTTTTTTCCTTTTTGAAATGGCAGAACAGATCTTCAGTGTCAGGGTGCAGAATAAAGCTGGGTGAGGAGACAGAGTGACAGGGGCTACTGGTGATGAAATGAACAGAGAAATCACCCCCAGGAGGTTTACTTGGGAGCAGATACCTGAGTGAAGTAAAGGAAGAGGCCGAGAATATTTGGGGAGGAGCTGTCCAGGCAAGGGAACAGCTATCGCAGAGGCTGGAATTAGCTGCGTGCATGGAAGGAAGAACAGAGGTGAGACGGCCATGTGGCTGGAGCAGAGTGAGGGTGGGAAAGGGGTGGGGGATGCATCAGGGAGGTGGGCAGAGTCCTGACCATGTGGTCCAGGCAGGCCACCCATGTCCCAGGTTGGAGCTGGACCCGGTATCCACTCTCCCATTTTGCTCTCAGGAGCAAAACTCCTGATGTTTACCTGGGCACTTGATCACTCAGAATAAGGACTGCCTTTGCCAGCCTCATCTGCAGCAGGGTGTGGTTCTGTGACCAGGTTCTAAGATTTATTTATTTATTTAAGATGGAATCTTGCTCTGTCAATCAGGCTGGAGTGCAGTGGTGCAATCTCGGCTTCCTGCAACCTCCATCTTCTGGACTCAAGCGATTCTCCTGCCTCAGCCTCCCAAGTAGCTGGGATTACAGGCGCCCACCACCTGGCACAGCTAAGTTCTAAGATTTAATATTTAAAAGGGGGTGATACCTATAAATTCCAGGAAGTGAAGTTCAGTGGAGGAAGTTGCCTTCTTTGTCCCTATGTTGTGGCTGAAAAATGAACCATTAGTAACAACAGGAACACTAGCAGCCGTTTTGGACCACGAGGTGTTCCCTGGAAATGGAAACCGCACAGTGGACAGAAAGAGAAATGAAGCCTGGGTCTCCACTGCCGCTGTGCTGCCCCCAGCCTTGGCTGATGGCTTCTGGACTTTGTGAGCACAAGAGAGGAATTAATTTGTATTTTGTTTAAGACATGTGTGTGTGTGTGTTTGTGTGTGTGTATGTATGTGTGTGTGTGTGTGTGTGTGTGTATATATATATATATATATATATATATATATATGTTTTTTTTCCCTGTGACTTACAGCTGAACCTAAACCTACATGGTACCCCATGGCACTTACATTTTATTCTAACCCATCAGGAAACTATTGGAGAGTTTTGAGCCAAGAAGTGACAGACATTGTTTCACTTTTTTTGTTTCGTTTTGTTTACTTTTTGGTATTGCTCCCTGTTTCACTTTTTAATAGACTCAGTCTGCTGCTGTGAGCGAGGAGACTGGGCTCAAAAGGAACAAGAATGGACATGGGAAAGGTCAGCTGAGGTTATACAGGCATCAGGTGCATGCAGATGGTGGCTTGGACCAGGTGGCCATGGTGGAGAGGACAGGAAGTGATCTTCTTTAATATGGACTAGAATGAGTGTGATAATAGAGGTGATGAGAAATGCCACACACACCCCCACACATATATACACATGCATATGTATATGCATTTGTTTATGTATGTATGTATATATTGTACATTTGACTTGTCAGAAACATAGACCTGATTTTCCCATGTATTTTCTTAAAACAGATCATTTCGTAGTTCATATCTCTTTAGTTCACTTCCCTATGTTTCCAGTAGTTTACTAAATAGCACCTCAACTGTTTGTACAGAATCCTTCAGAAAGCTAGAATAAGGAAGACTTTTAATTCTCATATTTACAATGAGAATAAATGAGGCAGAGGAAAGTGGTAAAACTTTCTAAAATTCATCCTAGTGAGTAAGTTTCACACCTGGTATTAAAGGATCTGAAAACTTTGAAACTTCAGTGAGAAGCAGATTCCTCCCAAGCAATTGTTAAAAACTTAAGGAAAAAAAAATCACCATTGCATTTGTATGTGTTACTTTATATAATTATATCCCTCTGTTTCTCTAATAATTCCAAGATGTACTTTAGCTCATGGTTGATGTCTGAAATAGCATTTGATAATACATATGACAGCACAGAGAAATAGATGTAACAAATGTAAAATAAGACTAAAACAATCAAAAGGGAATCAAATCCAAGGAAAATGTTGGACCAGGGTGTACAGCTTATGCCTTTCTGATAATTCCTGAGAGGGAAGTAAAGCTTTAACTCAGAGTTTCCTGGCAAAAAGGAAACACAATTTATTACATGTTTCTTATTGTCCATGAGAAGAAAACACACCAGCTATAAAGGGACCATGAAGGTGTTCCTGCCATTGAGGTCCGAAAGAAAAATATCATGAACAGTTTTAAAGCAGAAATAATTACCCTGTAGACTGAGATTCCTGCAGTTCACTGATAAGCATTACGGCGTCAATTTTCTCTTAATTTATTTTTTTTTCTGAAATGTTGTGGTTGTGTGCATTTTTTTCCTCTGGATAGGGTTCATAGCTTTAATTATATTTCCAAAAGGGTGAAAAACTCTCGAACTGTTAAGCAACATTTATATAGAAAATAATGAAGTAGGCAGCGTTCTCCAGGCCATAAAAGCTGCAATAAATGTGTCAGCAGGCTTCCCAAAGCTTTCTATTCATATAGGTTTCTTAGCAAAGTTGAGGGTCTGACAATTTTATTTTTATTTCTTACTCTACTTCCCCCCTTCGTTGTCTTTATTATCAAGATATGCTTCCTGCAAACGATGCCATCATCACGATGTTTGTTTCAGTGGAGTTATTAAAAGCATGGGCCCTGGAGCCAGAAAGCCCACCTGTAAATTCTGCCTTCACCACGCCCTCGCTGTGCGCTATGGGATGCATGGCTTCCTGCCTCTGCGTCTCATTTTTCTTGTCTGTCAAATGGGACCAGTAAGCGATTACAGGACAGCATTGTGGTGAGATTTACGTGCAGAAATGGAAAGCTTGCATATCCGCGTCTGACACACAACACATGCTCAGGAAGCTCAGTTCTTTGTCATTCTTGCCGTTGCTTCCACAGTCATTGTTATCATGGACTTTCTTATTGACATGCCAGAAGACATCTTACGCATAAAGTTGCTTAAAATATTGGGCATCCTAATATTCTTGTTCAAATACTTACAGCCAACAAATAGAGAAGTTTACAATTATCCTCTCCTCCACACAACTGATCTTGATTTAGGACTGTTCACATTTAACTTTCACAGTCATTCTGTATGCATCCATCCCAGAGTGGGAGACACCATGGTGTACAGTGGGGAAAACACAGACACCTCGGCCCGTGCACCCACTCAGTGTGTCTGTGCCCAGTGGGGCCATGTGAGTCTCAGAGCAACTCTGTTGATTCCTTTCTTTGAGATTCTTCTCTTGTCATTCTTGTCTTTAGAGACAGGAGGCTCTTGGGTGTGTGTGTGTGTGTACATGCATATACAGGAGTGATAAGTGGCTGGCCCAATTCAAATTTATATTGATTAGACTGGAGCTACTGGTAACCTTTGCATGGTCCCATAAGATGCATTCTTATCACTACTGAGGAAATTTAACTGTCTCCTACCGTAAAGATTATTGTAGTCATCAGAGATAAGGAAGTGGAATGTTGTAATAAGGATTGTCTGTGTCCTTGAAAGAGATAGCTCTTACTAGTTTTATCTTAGCTTTTGGGGTAGGATAGCGTGGAGGACAGATTCGGTTGAAGAATTTTATGGAAAACTCAGCTAGGAAAAGAAATACGTTTGTTTACTTTTTCAAATTAATGAGACAGGTTCTTTCATTTCTGTCTTTGGGTACAGGAAGGAATTCACAGTGGGGTTATTGAGTGGATTCAGGGTCTCTGGCAAAACTGGAGAAGTTACAATAATTTGTGTGTCAAAATATTATCCAATAAAAAGAAATGAATGGTAGGACTAGTGGTGCAACCCATTTTGTCACTAGAAAGTTGCTGATTAGCTATTCCAGTCTTTACAAAAGAATTCGAGAAAGACAGATGTCTTCACTATCTTGTCTGTAGTAGGCCAATTTTTATAAAATAAGAATATGTTCATCACTTTTCTTCTTTGCTTTTTAAGGATTTGAGACTCCACGGTTTATCCTTCCCTCTCTGAAGGTAGAGGCTTCGTTGTTGTTGTTGTTTGTTTTTTCCTTGAGACTGAGTCTTTGTCACCCAGGCTGGAGTGCAACGGCACAATCACGGCCCACTGCAACCTCAGTCTCCCAGGTTCAAGTGATTCCCCTGCCTCAGCCTCATGAGTAGCTGGGATTACAGGCCTGTGCCACCATGCCTAACTAATTTTTTATTTTTACTAGAGATGGGGTTTCATTCACCGTGTTGGCCAGGCTGGTCTTGAACTCCTGACCAAATGTGATCCGCCACCCTCAGCCTCCAAAGGGCTGGGATGACAGAGGTGAACCACCACGCCCGGCCAGAAATTTTTTTTTTTAAACCTAAGATATGAGACTACATGGGCCTCCATGGACTGCTTTCCCGAACGCCTCATGTAATGGGTGCTGTGCGAGTGCAGGAATGTCCTTTCACATTGGTCCCCATGGCGTTGCTTCCTCTTGCAGCTTCAGAACAGGACAGCCGGCACCTCTGGGCTCCTCACTGGTGGTGGCAGCATGCCTTTGACATCCCCAGTCCTCATATCCTTACAGAATCCACTGAGCGTAAGAAATCCTCCTCTGGTAGCTGCTGCACATGTTCTGAAGGTCACTCTTTCTTGCATTGGCCTATACTTGGTGATAAACTGTGTTGCAGGGTCCCCAAAACTACCCCCAGATTCACTTACTCTCTGTAAGAAACTCAAGGGATTCAGCACATGGGTTTACTTGCAGCTGAGAATTATCACGGCAAAAGACGTGAAGCAAAATCAGCAAAGGGAAAAGGCTCACAGAGCAAAGTCTGTAGGTCGCAGGGCACAGGATTCCAGGAATCCCCGCCCACTGCAGTCATCCATGGGGTGCCAACTTTTGCATCCCACCGTAACAGCATTGTGAAATGTCGATAGGGGAAGCTTATTAGAAATGCATCACCAGACCAGGCGCAGTGGCTCATGCCTGTAATCCTAGCATTTTGGGAACCCAAGGCGGGTGGATCACCTGAGATCAGGAGTTCGAGCCCAGCCTGGTCAACAGGGCAAAACCCTGTCTCTTCAAAAAAAAAAAAAAAAAAAAAAATTAGCCAGGCATGGTGCCAGGTGCCCATAATCCCAGCTCCTGGGGAGGCTGAGGCAGGAGAACCACTTGAACTGGGAGGTGAGGGTTGCAGTGAGCCAAGATTGTGCCACTGGACTCCAGTCTGGGTAATAGATCGAGACTCTGCCAAGAAAGAAGGAAAGAAAGGAAGGAAGGAAGGAAGGAAAGAAAGAAAAGAAAGAAGGGAGGGAGGGAGGGAAAGAAAGAAAGAAATGCAGCACCCAGAAGAGAAAGAAAAGAAAGAAATGAAAGGAAGGAAGGAAGGAAGGAGGGAGGGAAGAAAGAGAGAAATGCAGCACCCAGAGTCTTTGCTGAGGCCTGGTTGCCTAGATACTTTCTGCATATCATTACCCAAATCCAAAACTCCTAAAAAGAAAGCAGATGTTCAGCATAAACCGTTTTTTGTACGAAGAGTTTTGTCACAGCGTACCACTCTTCTTAGTTAGGGAATGCTGGAAACCCTCACAAAATCCAAGTTTCCAGAGACAGGCAAAGGACCACCTTATAAGCAGATCTTTCTAAGGACAGCAGCCTCAGGCCTGCTACATCCTTTTCTGCACACGTTACCACCCTTGGCCTGCTCAAAGATTAAGTCCAAAGGGCGACACAGGGAATGTTAATTTGCTTAAGCAAATCAGGATCGCTCAGCTGTTTCCTTGTGTTTTGAACTTTGCTTCAGCAAACTCCGTTTAAGATTCTGCAGAAGAGCCTCCCTGCCCTCCTATCGACCTGTTAATAACAAAAGGCTGAAAACAGAGCACAGGCTGACCTACTGTTGCCATGACTACCAGTGTGGCAAACATCTTAATGGCAATTCGCTGAGGTGCTTCAGGTTTAGGCTTTGGAAAGGGGGTGGCTGAATAGAACTAAAGACCTCGTGGCACTCAGCTCCCAGTGGTGCAGAAATGTCCAGTTAATGGCCTTGGTGGTAGTCATTCCTTTTCTTCCAAGGGCAGTAGAAGAGGACACGGGTTCATGCTACCATGAGTTGGTTTGGATGCTCACAGAAAGAATGGTTCCTTCATTCATTATTCAACGTCCACAGCTCCTGCACACTCTCAGCTACTGTGCTATGTCTCTGCCACCACGACACTGAACTGCTCTCACCAAGCGAGTCAAGTCCATTGTTAAAGTCGATGGCTGCTTTTGATTGGTTAGTTCCCTTGAGGTTTCAGTAACATGTGACATTAATACTGATGCCCTCTGTGAAGCTCTCTATGGCTGCGCTTCTCACACGTTGATCACAGGTTCTGTTTATCCTTACATGGTTGAGAACCACCCCACTGTAAAAGCAATTTTGCTTATAAACATGGATATTTATTAAAAATTAAAAGGGAGTAATTTCAGATGTTTTTCTCCAGTCTTTGCAATCTCAGCTTTCCAGTAGCCTTTGATGACCTCCATTCCGCATTCATGTGATCATGAAAATGAAATCAACAAACAACACCTTAGTATCCATACAGAGATATTTTGGCCGGTGTGGACCTCCTAGAAGGGTTGTGGGAGCTCCAAGAGTTTCTGGAGCTCACTTTGAGAATCATTGTTCTGCACTATTCTTTTGGCTGTTCTTAACAGGATGGGCTTCTGGCTTCCTCCTGCCTTCCTGGCTCCTCCTTCTTGTTAGGTTTCAAAGGGAAGGCGAGGGTTAAAGACACACACACAGAGAGGGCAGTTCAACAGCAAATGCAGACATTTATGTCCAGCATGAACCTGCAGAGGTAGAGGACCAGCTTAATGCCAGTGCCCACCACCGCTTACTGGTATTAGTGGGGCGATCTGAGGAGTGTGGCTTGCTGCCAGGGAAGATGTTGATAAGACATTCCCATAATGAGGCAGTTTGGGCCTTGTTTCCACAGAATGTGACAGTGATGTTCCTTGGATGTTTTGTTAGCAGAATGTGATAAAGTCAGGTGGTTGGGCCTGCAGATTCTCACAGTCCAAACGAACGCTCGTGGAATGTTTCACTTTGACCAAGGTCTCAAGAATGGCAGGGAGCTTACAAAATGGTGCAGTTTGGACTAACCCTTCTCAGTCTTGGGTTCCTTGCTGTCTGACAGATCCTAAATGTTGGCCCCTGCTGTTCCAGGTTCTCTTCTCGTTATGCATGTTCTCTGGGTAATTTCTTCCACTTCTGAGGCTTAAATTATCATCTCTCTGCTGAAGTCTTCTAAATCTCTCTCCCTAGCTGGGAGCTCTTTTCTGAGATTCAGATCCATGTATAGTTTGATATAGTACCTTTGTATTCCACAGTTATCTTTGGCAACTATCTACTTCTTTCTACCTTCATGGCTATTCTTACAGAGTCACTCTAGCCGGCCCTAGCAGGGTTTCCTGTCCCTGTTTCTGCCTGCTTCCAGTCCATTCTCCATCATTGCAGAGAGACACATGGACTCAAATCTTCTCATTTGTGATTAGGTCTTGTCAGTGCCTTTCCATTACTCTTTGGATAAAAGTTGAGCATTTTAAAATGCTTAATGACTTTGTGTGATATGACTCTTACCTAAAACTCTCTAGCTTGTGAATTGCAGCTTGTCTCTTCTCTTGAACTTAATCTTTCAATCATACTGAACTCTCAGACTCTCCTAGCGGCTATGTCTTCTCACCCTCAGGACACTTACCGCTGTGGTTCCAGGAAATGGTCTTCAACATCTTTAGATACCTAGAAGATTTGCCCCTCAGTGGGAAGAAAGCTTCT
Source organism: Alouatta palliata (assembly GCA_004027835.1). Taxonomy (NCBI): domain Eukaryota; kingdom Metazoa; phylum Chordata; class Mammalia; order Primates; family Atelidae; genus Alouatta; species Alouatta palliata. The sequence continues at coordinate 200,595 of PVKV010000488.1, forward strand.
AACTCCCAGCAGTTCCAGCAGAAGTCCTGGGGCTGGAGAGATGTTCCTGAGTTGCCTGTGATCACATGCCACACCTGAAGGCGTCACTGTATCCAGGCTTCAGGTGCATGGAATGCTGTGAGGTCATGACTGCAGGCATTATGATCACTCTTGGAACTAGGGTTGGGGTGGGGTTCATCCCACCCAGACCACAGGGACCGAAAACAAGAAAGAGGTGGGTCTTAAGGAACAATTAGGATGTTTTTCAGAGAAAAGTGTGGATATTGGACGGGAAGAACCACCAGATGCCAGATTCTGGTACTGTTGTAACTCTGTTCTCCATAAAAAGTAATTTGCTTTTGCTTGATACTAATCTTTTTGCCCTCCATACTCCTGCATGTGGAGTTTATCTGTCTGTCCCCAACAGACACTCATGCATCTCCCCTTCACTTCTTCTTATCCTTCAAAACCAGCTCAGATGTGTGCTTTTCCAGAGAAAGGATGGAGGTTCTTCCCTCCCAGGCTGACTTTCCATATGCAATGTACACATGTATACACTACAGTGCATTATACACGGCATTTGATTTTGGTGTTTGTCTTCTCCACCACATCAGCTGACCAGAAGTCATGCCTTGTACATTTCCATATCCTCAGCAAGTAGTTAAGATCTGGCACAAAGTAAGTCCTTGACTGGGTATGGGGAATAAGGGACAGAGTTTTTATCTTTCAGTTTCCTCCAAGGCGCTTGTTCACGCTGTTCTTATTGTGACTTTGGGTTGGATATTTCTAAGACGTGTGGGATAACAAACCTTCTATGTTTTTTTCCCTTGCGTTTCTGTTTTTTCTTGAGATGGAGTCTTGCTCTGTAGCCCAGGCTGGAGTGCAGTGGCATGATCTCGGCTCACTGTAACCCCCACCTCCCAGGTTCAAGCAATTCTCTCCCTCAGCCTCCTGAGTAGCTGGTATTACATTGAGTTCTTCTTTATAGGTTTTATTCCACAGAAATTTCATGACATATTATTAATTAAAACAATGATGATGCCTGCTTTGCGTACTAACCAGGACTGTCTACTGGGAGACACAATGAAGGACATGACAGAGCCTGTGATTTTTACCAGCCATCAGTTGGAAGGGAAACTTGCATACAGCCTGCAGCTGATTAAAGTATCAAGGAGGAAAAAGTTCATCTGAGCACAGCCTCTGGAGCCTGAGTTCAAATTCTAACTCACCTGTTGTTACTTTTGTGCCAGCGGGCAAACTTCTTAACCTCATATCTTAGTAGATGCGAAGTACTTAACTCATGCTTGATGTATAGTTAGCGATTAATAGTTAAGATTTATTTCATTACATATTTGTCATTATTTCAAACCCATTGATCTTTTCTTCTTCTAAATTCTGACAGTAGTTATAACTACGGAGCACTTTTAGCACTGCATTATGTATTTTCATTTATGCCTCAGCGTTTGTTATGAGCATGTATCTTCTCTTCCCAACCAAATTATTTATTCCCAGAGATAAAACTCTGTCTTCCGCTTTGGATATGTATTGGCTGTGTCATATGTGTAATAGGGGCCTTTACATAATTAGTTCTGATAGAAATGATACATCTATTTTTTGTACCGTAAGTTAAACATAACAGTAATATGAGTAATATTACTCACGGCATGAGTAATACCCTGAAAAAGGTGGCAGGAGTGACAGTCGAGCTCCTGAGCTGACACTGTTTCAACTCTCATGAAGCATCCATTAATACATAAACAATGTAATCCCAGCACTTTGGAAGGCTGAGGCAGGTGGATCACAAGGTCAGGAGTTCAAGACCAGCCCGGCCAATACGTTGAAACCCCGTCTCTACTAAAAATACAAAACTTAGCCAGGCGTGGTAGCATGTGCCTGTAGTTCCAGCTACTCAGGAGAGTGAGGCAGGAGAATCGCTTGAACCTGGGAGGTGGAGGTTGCAGTGAGCTGACATCGTGCCACTGCACTCCAGACAGGGCAACAGAGCCAAACTCCATCTCAAAAAAAAAAAAAAAAAAACATAAACAAGTGTTATGGTCATTTTTAAAGTCTTAATTTCCTTAACGTAGTTCCATTAGTCTTCTGGCACTGCCGTAAAATACTATAGACTAGGTGGCTTCAATTTTATTTTCTCACGGTTCTGGAGACAGGAAGCCCAAGAGCAAAGTGCCTGCTGATTAGTTCCAAGGATTTCTTACCGGCTCGCAGACAATCACCTTCTCACAGTGTCTACATGTGGCAGAGAGAAATAGCGAGCATTCTGTTCTCTCTCCTTATAAGGATCCCATCAGACCAGACAAGGGCTCCATCAGTATCACCTACTTTAACCTTAATTACTTCCTTACTCCAAATTCAGCCAGACTGGATGTTACGGTTTCAATATACGAATTTTGGGGACATGGTTCAGTCCATAGCAGAGGTCTTTCCACAAGAAAAAAGCAACATGATGGTTCTGTCTTTCTAGTTTTTGTGAGCCATTCCTTACAAGAAACTGGCTTCCCCAAGATATCCTAGATGACATGTATTTTACCTTTTTTTCAATAAATACATTAAATTACTATATTGATGAGGAGACAATGCCTAGATCAGGGCTGTAAACTCACCCTGGGTCCTGGGGTTCAACTGTATGATCTGGATTCTGTCCCCATCTCCAGTGCTGCTTTTCCCAATGTCAGCCTTGTTCTCACACAGCTCCCCCAACAGGTGGCAGGAAGGCCAGGCAGGGGACATGAATGAGCCAAGCAGTCTAGGCATGGGGCAGGAGGGAATGGTGGGGACTGCGGCAAGCCTTGGGACAGAAGCCCCATGTAACGGGCTCAGCAGCCACTGAGGGCCATCCGATTAGTGCCAGGAGAAAGGTATGTCCCAGTTTCCAGATGTTTTTATATTTTTAACTAAAAGCCAGAGATCTGGATTTGTTTTGTTGATTTTCTGTGTTAATTTCATTTTTTTAAATTATACTTTAGGTTCTGGGGTACATGTGCAGATCATGCAGGATTCTTGCATGGGTACATACATGGCAATGTGGTTTGCTGCCTCTATGCCCCCATCACCTATATCTGGCATTTCTCCCCATGTTATCCCTCCCCAGCCTCCCTACCTCCTGCTGTCCCTCCCCTAGAACCTCTCAACAGACTCCAGTGTGTGATGCTCCCCTCCCTGTGTCCATGTGTTCTCATTGTTCAACACCCTCCTGTGAGTGAGAACATGCGGTGTTTGATTTTCTGTTCTTGTGTCAGTTTGCTGAGAATGATGGTTTCCAGGTTCATCCATGTCCCTACTAAGGACACAAACTCATCGTGTTTAATGGCTGCATAATTTCATTTTTAAAAGATTGACAACTAATTAGATGCTAAAAATTGTATTGATTAGAAGAAAAATGTCATCTGGTTGCGACTAGCAGGAGGTCTATTTTGGATCTCTAGCCTAAGCTTCTGGAGGAAATTGGTGAAAGTGTCAACATCATATTTGTGGGGGATTAACTTGCATATATATCCAATTTTGTCCTTGCCTATTGAGTTTATTACTGAAGACTCAACGTCATAAAGTATATCTATTAGATCATTCGTGGCACTGGGTTCAGATGGTCTAATCTTACAACGTTAAAAAAAAAGTCAATTCCAATAGTAATACCTTTTTTATCCATAATAATTGCTTAAATATCTGGCACACTCCGCGGGCACACTTAGTTTCTCTTTTTTAACAAGATGACTGAGTTGAATAAGTCCTATTATATTGTTGTTTTCTATTTTGTTTGGGTTTAAGAATGAACAATTGTTGATTTTTTTCTGCTTAGCATTCCTTTGCCCTCCTGTCCTGTTTTTCCATAGCATCTAAGAACGCTATGGAAAAACACCATCAGTCCTTTACCTTCCAGCTTTGTACTTCAAGAAAAACTGAGTTTTTTTAGGCTCCGTAGGAGGCTTCCTGGCACAGGCTGGGATGCTCAGTACATTCTTCCCCCGGCCACAGTGATAGGGTTAGGGGTGACACTGACCCACGGGAAACAGTGACACGCAGCATGGCTTCTTCCTTCTCCTGCTGTGACTTGTGGAAAAGGAACCCTAATCAGTTCTTGATGGACTGAACAACGTTGTTTACGAGATGGTGTTCTTGTCACCATGTGGAGCTTGAGCAAAAAGCCACACCACGGAAAGCAGGACTGAGAAATGAATGAAAAGCATCTTGGTGCCACTGTTTGCACCTGAATCCATCTGAGCCTGAAGCAGTCTGGTCCTAGCCTTTCCAGCAGTGACTGTGTGCTTTACATTTAAATGCAACTAAAAGAATCCTTACTGATATACATAATGGTCAAAGGAGAAGAAGATCAGTCTCAATTAGTGAGAAGTCCAGAGCAAATGAAATCCATGCATGGTCCCATCAAAATGAAGTCAAAGGTTAAGGGCACACTTAAGTTGTCTCGTGGGGTGTTCCTGATGAGTGGAGGGAATATGAAATCCCATTTAACACAGAGAAAACAAATAGAACCTCAGAGGGGTTATGTGGCTTCTCTCAGTACCTACCGTGGGCTCATGCAGGCCCAGGGCTCCAGCCCAGGGATCTCAGCTTCTCAGGGCACCAGCTGCCTCCTATTCAGGTAGTGACAGAGCTGCTAGGATTGCTCACTGAACCTCCAAATACCAGCTCCTAGATTAATCAGTTAATATTTTACAATGTTTGGTTACAGCATATCTATCCATCTGGTCCACTGTCCACCCTTTAATCCACCTTATTTCATGTTTGAATTGGAGACCATCTTAGCTGATGCACAGATTTTTATTCATTTGGCACAGATATAATACCTCCCACTAGGCACTGGGATGCAACAGTGAGCTAAATACCAAAATGCTTCCTTTCAGGACATTTCTGGGGGAGTTGATGGTTGATAGAAAAGTAAACAAAACATATATGCAGGACATTTTTAGGTAGCAATAAATTCTTTTAAGGAAGCAAAATAAGATGAAACGATTGGTGACTGAATCTCTCAAACACATTCCAGCTAGGAAAACGCAAAAACCTTCTAGGTATTTCAACAGAGGGATGTAGTATAGGAATTATTTACCTAGGTGTAGAAAAGCTAAAAAAAAAGGCTGAATGTTTGTTGAGAAAATAATGCAGAGGTTAAGAGTTGCAAGAAGCTGTTACCACTCCTACAGTTAGAGGGACAGTGGGAAGAGGTGATGTTGCTGGTGCCCAGGTATTGGGCCCATTGGTGGAAGTTAGAGCCAGTAGCCGTCCTGGGTGATGCTGCTGGGGTATCTGAGAAGATAGTAAGGGGAGCTGTGGAGGAGTTGGAACCACAGAGGAGACAAAGCCATTAGCAGAAAATGTTACAAGAAGCAGGAAGAAAAACAAATACTCGATTTCTTCCTTCTTCCTCTCCTCCAGCCTTGCACCAGTGCCTGCAAATTGAAGGAACCTACTGAGAGCCGGTGGGAGAGAGCCTGGGGAAATGTATTTCTGAGGTATACACAATGGAAGAAGGTGTCTGGGGCCCCAGGACAAACTGACAGTTGAGAGCCACATAGGGGCTTTTCAGAAGCAAGTCTTGTCAGCAATGGGACTTTTTCTGGGGAGAATTTGACTAGAAGCAAGAACAAGACCTGTTTTCTGGGAATTCCCTCTATGGGAAAGTCATGGTGGTATCCACCGGAGATAGGCAGATGACGGGGGCTGAGGAAGCCTGTCAAGGGGCTGCATCTCTACACACATCCTGGTGGAGAGGGTTCCAGGCTGAGCAAGGAGTCAGTAAAACCCGTGAAAACAGCACAGAGGAAGGTGTGTCAATAAATCAGAAACAATATTTCAGACAAGCTTGGTTAGAAGAGGATGAGGGGACCTTTGGCCCTTTCCTTCACCCTAAGCAGTGCCACCAACACCACCACCCTGGATGAATATCAGTTTCCTTACCAAAGTTCTTTCAAGCTCTTGGCATGCAAGACCATGGACACAGGAGGGTACCTAACTGTGTATTGTCAGTGACTCCTCATGGCTACGTGTGGGTATTTAATGAGGCGTTGATCTTGCTGGAGGTTTTTGGAAGTCTGGCCAGGTGGCCCATTGGAAGGAGACCTCTTCCTGAGCTTGGTTCCCTGTGCCTGAGTTGTCTGTTACGTATGCTATAGGAATGGCCTTAGCTGTGGAAATGCCATGAATTCTTTCCCCGTTGGCCATGCAATGGGTAATTAGCATTATAGAGATGTGAGGAGGAGATGGCAGGCCTTCAAGTCTGCCGGTCATATCAGGGGACCTGTCACACTGCCTGAGTGTTTGGATTCAGGGCTTCCTTCCTCCATCCTGACAAGAGGCACATTTCCAGGGATGATGTTATGTGTTCCAAGCACAGCTACAAATGAGGCAGTTAGGTCGGTGGAAGTGCTGTGCGCCACAGTCTCCCGCCGGGGTGCCCAAGACCCTGGGAATGGCTTCCTTCCAACGGGCCATTAGCTTTCCCCTGAAGCTCTTTGAGGCTTCTCTGGAGCCAGCTTCTCTTGGCACCGCCGAGCTGGAGGAAGCTTCTCCCACAGCACTTCTCTGGCAAGCCTCACAGATTCACTCTGTCTTTTCTGAACCTCGATGCTTGATTCTCCCTGTAGTTCATAAGTAGGCCAGTAATGAAAAGCCCTGTTGAGCTGGGCCTCATTACGACTTTCTTACTCTCTCTTCCCAGGACATACTTTATTCAGCTGGGTGCTGAAAAACAATCTTGGAAATTAGGAAACGGAGCAAGGCCTCATTTCACACTCAGAATGTGGATTGCAATAGTCAGTTCCTCTGCCGATGGGAAAGAAAGGATTATACTACCTTTTGAATTTTGGATTCAAGAGAGAGAGGTTGGCTTGTCCAACTAACACGTATTCCTCAAGACATATTTTTGCGGCTTTATAAATTCAATATGTATTTCTAAGTCAGATATATGTTGTTGCGATCTGGCCCTTGGACAAAATGAGACCCTGGCAACTGATGTTTATGGCTTTCCACAGACCCTTTCAGATAAAATTTACATAGCATTTTACTTCAGCTATTTCACATAAGTGGAAGATTTTGCCACAAAACTGAAAAAAAAAAAAAACCCTGCATTCTTAAAGTTTGTATACATCAAAAGGTATAAAAATATCTACATAAAAGATGAAGATGAGAAACCCATTCGTGATGGAAAGAAAGTCTATTTACGCTTTGCCTTTAAGTTCTTTTTTCCATATCTGGAAAACAATCAGAATTTTAATCTTTCCTTGGGTTCCTCCCGGATTTTGGGAGAAGATAAAACCCGAAAATCTCAACCCAAATCTGCATGTGTTCAGCTGCATATCTTCCGACACCAGAGGAAGGATCACCCTGCACAGGCTGCTGAGCCGGCAGGGGCCCCGCTTTTCAATCTCACCCTCTTTGTGAATAAATTCTCTGGAAAGGTAACTGGCCAGTCGTACAGGGGGAAATAAACCAACTAAAGCTGACGTCGGATTTTTCCCGGATTCTTCATTAATGATGCTCCTGCATCACTTTACGTTTTCAAATATAAGTTGCAGCAGGTATTTAATTCTTCTCAGAATGATCTCCTAAGGCATGACTGCCTCTTTTCATTTTTATCTGGACCCTGCCCCATCTATAGGGTCACATTTCTGATTAGAAATATTGCTGAATATCCCCTCAAAATGACAAATATGTGTGACATAATTAGATATACTTTATGTATTTTACATATACGCATGTGCACTTGTGTAAGGAATTTATTAGTTTGGATTAAATAGTATTTTATATATGCTGTTTCATATAACACATTGCAAATGCTTCCCGTGACACTATATTATCTTCAAGTCACGGTTCTGATGGTGATTTGATATCCTATTCATAGCATGTCTGAACGGTATTTATGTAATCATTTCCATGGTGGATATTCAGGTTGCTTTCAAAGACTTATTGCTGTCATAAATATTGCTTACCACGAACATCTTGGCACGTATATCTCTTTCCAAAACGTTTGATTATTTCCATAGAATAAGTTCTTAGATGATGAATTAGAAATTCACACTTTACAAATGTATCCTGATTTATTTATGCAGTCCCTTATTAATTAGCATTTAATGCTAATTATTAATAAAGACAATAGCAGAGGGATATCTATTATTTATACATGCCAGTAACTCTTCTGAGCGCTTTGGCATAGGAACTCATATGATGCCCACAATCACCCAGTGAGACAGAATCTATTGTCGCCTCATGTCCTAAGTGAGGAACATTGAATTGTAGGAAGATGAGGCAGCTTGCTCAGGATGGTTCAGATTCAAATTCAGGGACATGGCCACAGCATATTTGCTGTTTATTTGGTTTAATATTATAAGTGATACTTCAGTTAATATGCTTGAGTTTTAATCTTTAGGCCCCCTCAGTAGCATCTATGAGGCATGGCTTTTCGTTTTTATGGAACGGAAGATTATAGAAGTGAAAATGCCCTACCACAGCGTTATTCTCATTTTCATGGAAATGATGGAGATATCTGAATGTCTCCTTGACAGGCTTCCCAAGTAGATGCAACATGAAGGGACGATGGAAATAAGCAAAAGGTTCTCAAGTGTCAGCATGTCACATTCCACGGGCGGGATGTCAAAAATAGTTTTGGCTGATGGGCAACTTACTGTGCATAAGGTTTACACACATAACCTGTGCATAAGGTATTGATTCCTGTTTTTCTTTCCTTTAAGAAACAGAAGAATCAATACTTTCAGAGATGGAGACTGTTAAGCCACAGTATCCACTAGTCAATGGAGAATCCAGCTTCTCCCTTTCTACGTGGTCTGATAGAAGTCATTGGGGAATACACTGTACATGAATTTTCACTGTTGGTGAAAGCAGTTTTTGGAAGTGATGGGTAGACATCAGTTTGCATGCATTGCATTAATTACTATGTCTTTGCTTTTCCTTTTTTGTGCAGTTGCAGACTGTCAAGGGATTGGATTGTGGATTGCATTGGTAGTTTTCCTCGGTATCCTCATCTTTTCCACAAGTTTCTATGTATCTAATGCAGAGCACCCCTTCTTCAAAGGATCTCCTACGAAACCCCATAAGGAACTCAGTCTGCGGCTCTGCATGAAGCCATCAGGACCTCCCACCTCCCACTACCTAGTGGCCCCTTTTCATCTGAGAAGATAATCCCCCAGAAACAAACTCTTGCTGACTTCCATGTTCTTTAGGTACATGGAGAATTTTCCTTTCCCTTAGAATTAGAATCCTCCATTCTGCTTTTTAGTAAGTTTTTTATTTTAGAATAATTTTAAATTTAAAGAAAAGTTGCAAAGATGGTACAGAATGTTTCCTTATATCTCTTATCTATTTTCCCCTTTTATTAACATTTTACATGAACGTGGTATGCTTTTCAAACTAATGACCCAACAACCGAGTCATTACTGTCCACTAAACTCCAGATTGTACTTGGATATTGCCAGTTTTCCTATTAATGTTTTCTTTCGGTTCCTTGATTCCTCTTTTTTGTTCTATTAGTTAAATAGTTAATAGAACATATAGTTAACTATTTAATTAATAGAAACCAGGACACCAAATTGCTTAACTGTCGTATTTGCTTAGTCTCCTCTGGTCTGTGGCAATTTCTCAGTCTCTCCTTGTTTCAAATGATCTTGATAGTTTTGAGAAATAGCGGTCAGAGTTTGGGGAATGCTCCTCCTTTGGGAGCATTTCCAGTTTCCAATTTCCTCATGCTTAGACTAGACTTAGGGTTATTTTTGTAAGAGAGCTACAGACAATATGCATTCAAATGATTAGAAATATTTTACTATAAAACTCTATTTATAGGCACTGAAATGTAAACTTCATGTATTTTTCACACCACACACTAAATTCTGTTTATTTTTATAATTATTTAAAAATGTAAAAGACAAAACAAACGAAAACAAACTCTCTTAATTCACCAGACAAACAAAATTAGGAGGTTGTGATTTGGCCCACGGAACATTTTGCTGACCATTGGTATAGGTAACACCATCTTCACTTTTTATTCTAAAAATAATTGTACAGACATGAAGAAATCAATAAGACTCAGGTATGCAGATGCTATTTATGGGGGTGAGGAAGCAGCTTGTTGTATAATAAGTGGCTAAACCATGATTTATTATTAGTGTTGTCTTGCTATTAATTTTAAGGAGTATACATCATAGTCTATAATGTGCATTGAGGGTCCTAATACATGTATGTGCATGTCTGTATGTACATGTGTGTGTGTGTGTGTGTGTGTGTGTGTGTGCCTGTTTGTGTGTGCATATTTTTACATGAAACATGAAACTTAGCAGAAACTCCATGGCAGACATGGTCCCTACTGCTGGTCCACAGAGAATGTGTAGCCACTGTTGATGGAAATAGCTGCCAGATACCACCAGGTACAGCAGTCAGTATGGCCTCTGGGAACAGGTAATGACTGATTAATGCCGTTTGCTGTCAATGCCAGGTCTGCTGAATCTGACCATCCCTTCTTGGTGCGATCCTGACACCTATGTGATCTGTCCTGGAGCTGTCCATTTGTAGCCAAGGCTTTCCAGCCTTTCCTGTCATTCTCAAAGCCAACCAATTTCCTTCCTATACATTTTCTTTCTCATAAGAGAGCCAGAATGGCTTTCTGTTGCTTGAGGGAATCAAAGAAAAATAACAATATTCTCCCTTGATTGTCTGACTACATGAATATAATTGTGTAATTCTGTTTATTTTCATTGTATCATTTTTTCAATAACTTCATTCTCCTGAAACACTAAAGAAAAAATTATGTCATTCATTTTTGCTTCTAAGTAACCTAAGTTTACTTCTCACTAAATTGTGGTTGAGATCACCTGTTTGTATCTCTTTTTATTTAGAGTGATGTTCCCAGGAGGCATGATAATGCAGCAATGGACAAGGGCAGGAGCCAGAGACAGTCTTACCATCTTCTTAACATGTGCGGTGTTGAACGAGAACACATGGACTCAGGGAGAGAAGCATCACACACAGGGGACAGTTGGGGGGGTAAGGAAGAGACAGTAGTGGGTGGGGAGGGATAACATGGGGAGAAATGCCAGATACAGTATGCACCTAAAGTAAAATAAATAAATTAAAAAAAAAAAGAAGAAAATAAAAAAATGTGCAGATGGGACAGTGGAAAGAAGCCACACTGGGGTTGGGCATGCGGAGATCTGGGCCTAACTCGGTGTGGCTTTTGCCAAGTCTTTTACCTCTCAGAACTCTAGGTTCTTAGCTGTCAAACAGGAACCGGACAATCAGATCCACAGAGATTTAACCAATGCAGGAGCGTTCAAAAACTTCATGCGGCCTGTGTCAATGTGAGGTTGCTGGATGGTTATGACAAGAAATGACATTAATTAACATTGTTCATGAAGTGGGATAATGTGTTTCAGTGATGAATCACCCAGGGCATTACTACAGATATATTTCCACTTTGAAAAGGTATGTGAGTGTGTGTCTGTGTGTAAGAGAGAGATTGAAAAGTATAAGTGTGTGTGTGTGTGTGTGTGTGTGTGTGTAAGAGAGATATTGAAAAGTATAAGAGTGTGTGTGTTTTAATTTTACATATCTTGGCCGGGTGCAGTGGCTCACGCCTGTAACCCCAGTACTTTGGGAGGCTGAGGCAAGTGGATCACCTGAGGTCAGGAGTTTCAAGACCAGCCTGATCAACATGGTGAAACCTCATCTCTACCAAAAATACAAAAATTAGCCAGGCATGGTGGTGGGTGCCTATAATCCCAGCTACTCAGGAGGCTAAAGCAGGAGAATTGCTTGAACCCACGAGGCAGAGGCTGCAGTGAGCCGAGGTCACGCCACTGCACTGCACTCCAGCCTGCACTACACAGAGCGAGACTCCGTCTCAAAAAAAAAAAAAATTGCACATCTTACATTTTCCTTTAGTTTGTTTGAAAGTCTGTTTTGTTTGTGGTTTCCATTCCTGGAAGTCCCATGAGTTGTTAGTGGTGAAGATGGAACAGATGTGTCCCACCCTGGGAACTCCTGTCTTCAGGGATGGAGCAGCTGCAAACATCTCTTTCTCTCATCTGATTTCCACTGTTCCTTCCACATTACACATCATGAGAAATATTGTTCAATCAGTATTTTTCTTTAAGTCAACTCATATGCTTGTTTACATGAATTTACCTAAAACAGAAATTGAGTATCACTTCCGTAAATGAAAAAAATTAAACTTCCTGGCTATAAATAATGTGTAACAATGATAATCATGCCAAAAACCTTCCTCCACTGTTAAGACGTTCAAGTTAGGTGTGAAGATTCCTGAAGGCTCCGATCCTATGTCGTAGTTGTTCCTGTTAAAAGGGGAGGTGGGCAGGAGTTCAAAAGGGTCAAAGATGGTCCCCTCAATTGAGACCCTTCCTAAATTCATCAGAAAGTTTAAAAAAGAGTTTTCCCTCATTTTGTTAATTATGTTTACATATTAATATATATTAACATTTTATATGGTAGTAGGTTTTTGACGTGCCCCTAAAATGTTCTCAGGAGCTGGCAGTGGTTTCTTTCCTATATTATGGGAGCCCTGCTCTTGTCGGAATTTTGGCCTTCTGTCATATTTAAAATGTCTTCTTCCCTACAGCTCTCTCTCCTTTCCAAGTGCATACCCATAGACTGGTTCCATGTAGAATCCTAGCATATCAGAAATGAAAGAACCTCAGAAATTGTTTTCATCAAACACCTCATATGCAGAAGTCAAAATGATGGTCCAGAAGCAGAAATGATTTGTCCAAGGATGCAGCACTCATCTGCAGCAGAGGGAAGCTGAGCTCTGTAGACCTAGCACTGCAGAAGCAGCCCCCTTGGACAAGGCTTCATAAAAAAGCGACTTTATGAGTCGGTGGCTTCACAAAAAAATGATGCAGAATGAGAAATTGTTTTAACAGTGATCTCTACCCTATATAATTACATTTTCCTTTTAACTTAAAAACAACGGCCCAGCCCAGTGGCTCACACCTGTAATCCCAGCAATTTGGGAGGCCGAGGTGGGCAGATCACCTGAGATTGGGATTTCAAAAATAGCCTGACCAACATGGAGAAATCTCATCTCTACTAAAAACATAAAATTAGCTGGGTGTAGTGGTGCATGCCTGCAATCCCAGCTACTCGAGAGTCTGAGGCAGGGGAATCGCTTGAGCCTGGGAGGCAGAAGTTGCAGTGAGCTGAGATCGCGCTATTGCACTCCGCCTGGGCAAAATTTCGTCTCAATAAAAATAAATAAATAAATATTCATTCTCCAATCTTTTGATGTGTGGAGCCAAGGTTTTTATTTGCAGAAGTCTGCGGGGTTGGTGTGATTTCTTTCAGTCACAAATCATAACCTTCCTAAAGGGCCATCTGCAGTATCCAATTGTTTTTACTCAAATGTGGAGCAATGACCTAAAGACACTTCAGAATCAGTCGGAGGGAGGGACCCTTCCAGAGCTTAGAAAATTTCCCGTTGTGTTCTGAAGTTCTGTTGTCCATACCTAACTTGTCAGACGTGTTTTCAGTCACGTAGTTCTGTAGAATCTTTCTGCAGCGTTTATGGTCCTTTCCATAGAAGCAGCTCAATCTGCTCCCTGACTTATATAATATAGATTAAATGAGGGCAGCGTAATAGTGACATAACAGAGGCTGGTTCTAAGCTTGAAGCACCCCTGACGGGAGCAAAAATGGCCTGGCAGCTGGAGAGAGAACCAGCACCTAGAGCTATCGTCCCCTGCTGGCCATGGAGGAGAATGGAGGGTGTGGGATCACCTGGCAAGCAGGTTAAGTGGAGATCATTTCAAAAGCTTCTTCTATAATCTTTCGGGATACTGCAAATGATCTACGGAAAACTCAGCCTGACGCTGTAATAGACCAATGAGATCACAATTAACAAGCAGAACCTAGAAATTATACTGTTCTTAGTGTATGTGAAGTACCTGCCCAGCCAGGTGTTGAAGAAGGACAGAGGATTAAAAGGAAGTCTTGAGTTACCGGCACCAAAGCGCCTGCTGTGTGGATTCAGATCTGGGCCATACGTCCCCAGGGCTTGTTCCTCTGGCATTTCTATTATTCTCTCTCTGTCTCCTAGGCAAATCAGATTATGTGTCTGGGTCAATACATGGAGGGATCGACTGGGATAGAGAAACATAGTTTTAGGATGTGAATCTCCAAAATTTCTGTGGTTCAGTTGTGACATCTAATGTGATGGTCTTGGGCAAAGAGAATTTCATTGATTCTCAAGACCTAAACACAGGAGGGCCTCTCATGCCTCCCAAAGGTAGATAGGGAGGAAGGGGATGGAGATGGCCCAGAGACATTCAGATTGGAACTCAAGGTCAGTATTGCAGACCCCACCCTGTGACATAGACATCATGGGTAAGTTCCCTGAATGTCTGAAGCTTGATTTTCCTATTAGATAAAATAAGAATTATAGCTTCCTGTGGTGGGCACAGGGATGATTTGATAATGCACATCAACATTCTTTGAAAAGCATCAAGTACTGAAAAATGTCTAGCACAGCTATTAGTAACAGTGACCGTGTTTTATTGTGTAACTTTTAGTGTCACACCTGCACACGCTTGTTTAAGCAGGTATTAGGTCTAGAGATGCCAGGCTCAGGCCCACGGTGGGCCAGTTCATGTAATTTGTTCTATAGTAGCATAACTTGACAATAGCTAAATGCCATGAAATGACTTGAGGATGGGGTGTGGGGGTAAAGATGCTGCCTAACCCCTCCCCACGGTTGGAGAGTGACATCCAGCCTGTCCCCCGCTGATGGCAGGTTATTAAGAGAAGCAAATTCATTAAAATAGAAGCACAGCTGCATGCCCATGATCATTTCACTAAAGTTACTGTCTAGCTCTGCACTTGATCATCCTCTGATAATAGTCAAGAACCAGAATACCAAAGTTTGCTTGTTGTAAAGTTAGCTTCTTTTAAATCTGGTAATTAACATCTGTTTTGCTTACACTAATGGTTTCTCGTGGGAAAGATGCATGCATTATTAAATGTTGCTTAAGGAAAAGAAAGCGTTTTGTTCTGGTTAACAGTGTTTGACTACAAATAATAGAAAACAATACCAAAGCTGGCTTAAGTATAAAAGTAATTTAATGCTTCCAATAAATAATAGGTCCAGGGGTAGCATGGCCAATGTATCCAGAAGGCACGATAGACACCGTGCCTGAGGCCCATTTTACTGCTAAATAATTCATCAAAATATTTTAATTTTTATTTATTTTAAAATTAGAAGAAATAGCACTATAATAATACTTTAATGGAGCAGGAATCCACAAAGTGAAAGCATCTGGAGCATGCAAAGTCGTAACTTAGCCCTGAGGGGTCAGGCTTCATTTGCTATAAAAAAAAAATACCAAACTCCTTTGACTCCTCCTGCTGCCCCCACCCCAGCCCCCGCTCTCTCTTCTTTTTTATACCTACTGTTGACATTTAAAAACAGGCTTTTCTCGCCAGACATGGTGGCTCACGCCTGTAGTCCCAGCAGTTTAGGAGGCCGAGGCAGGCGGATCATGAGGTCAAGAGATCGAGACCAGCCTGGCCAACATGGTGAAACCCCGTCTCTACTGAAAATACAAAAACCAGCCGAGCATAAGGTGGTGAGGGCCTGTAGTCCCAGCTACTTGGGAAGCTGAGGCAGGAGAATCACTTGAACCCAGGAGGTAAAGGTTGCAGTAAGCTGAGATCACGCCATTGCACTCCAGCCTGGTGACAAAGCAAGAGACTCCGTCTCAAAAAAAAACAACAACAACAACAAAAACCAGACTTTACTTCACTTCCTACCATCATTTACTGTGTTCACCCCACTGTAGCTCCCTCTTCTCTTATTTCCCCATATTCCAACGCTGTGTCTACAGCAGGGTCTCTGCCCTGAATCTTCCCTCTGTCTGAAGTACGTTTCTTTCAGATAACTTTCTCATTTCACTTGCTCCGGGAGTATTCTTGGCTTCTCAGAGAGACTTTCTTTTATATGTGAAAAGGATAATGAATGGAAGATAGCTGCACCAGCCCAGACTTCACAACCTCCCATGGGAAAGCGTGAGACTCTCAAATGTGGAAGACCCAAGAGAGTCTCCCCAGTGCTCCTCCGCTCTCACTGGGTCCCATGCCCAAGCCTGAGCCAGCCACTGGGGAGTGAGGCAGGAACACACTGCTTAGCTTATCTGTTATTATCTACGTTTCCTCTCTTAGCAGAGGCTGGGTTTCACGTGGCAGAACTGAGAGTCGGAGAGGGCTGGTTCTTCAGTGGGAAAGAAGATACAGTTACCAGGAAGGGAACAAGAGTGAATTTACCTGCAGAGCAAAGATAATGCCTGTTTCTTAATTCCCCACTCTAGAATTTTCTTTGATTAATTTTGTGCATCTGTATTTCTTCACATCTTTATTCTGGTAGTTGTTCATATTATATTCATCACAAATTCAACCACTGAACATTTTAATTTTTTTTTCTAAAAGTGAATTAGTATCATCTATGATTGTTTCTTAAACTTTTATTTTATGTTCTGGGGTACATATGCAGGATGTACAGGTTTGGTACCTAGGTAAACATGTGTCATGATGGTTTGCTGAACAGATCAACCCATTTCCTAGGTATGAAGCCCAGAATCCATTAGCTATTCTTCCTGATACTCTCTCTCTCCCCACCACCCCCAGACAGGTCTAGTGTGTGTTGTTCCCTCAACGTGTCTAGGTGTTTTCATCGTTCAGCTCCCACTTATAAATGAGAACATACAGTATTTGGTTTTATGTTCTTGTGTTAGTTTGCAGAGTATAATGGCTTTCAGCTCCACTCATGTTCCTGCAAAGACATGATCTCTTTCCTTTTCATGGCTGCATACTATTTCACGGTGTATAGGTATCACATGCTCTTTATCCAATCTATTACTGATGGGCATTTGGGTTGATTCCATGTCTGTGCTATTGTGAATAGTGAATAGCATCTGTTTTAATTTTAAAAATTAAAACAGTTTTATAAGTAAACAAGACTATACAGACATATAGAAAGAATAATGTTTTGACATATTTTGGAGAGAATTAGTTTTAATGAAAACGAGAATGTGAGAAACCCCAGGAATCTATTTCACCTCGCAACTGAAGAGACCATGTTTTCATTATAAGGAAGATTGTTATCACAGTGTTTTATTGAGATCACTCCTGGATTTTCTGAAGCACTTTGAGATAAGAGGATGTCTTCCCAGGGAATAGTTGCAGAGTCTAAATTTATCAAAAGACTGACAGATGAAATATCCAGGGAGCTTGTGAAAATCAATAAGAAGATGAGTCTCTCAGCCTATATGTATGAGAATGATGACTGCAGTGTTATATCTGGGAGATGTGTGCCTTGACGCAATCTGGGTACCCACCGATGGGAGAGTGGAGTAGTAAAAATGTGCCATTGACAAAGTGTCCAGCATTGTGCCATGGTTAGAAACAAAAGAGTAGCTTTAAAAATAGAAACATAGCTAGGTGTTTTAAAAAACGCATTGTACTGAATTAAGAAAGAAGCATAATGAGTATATTATTTATCCCAAATAGCAATATATATTTTGACAGAACACACAGATGACTCCATGACCATAACAAAATGTATGTTAATTTTATATATGTAGTTGGTGATAAAGAGGAAATGTAGCAGGATATGTGGGGTTTTGTTTTTTTATTTGTTTTTTTGTTTTTGTTTTTTGAGATAGGATTTCACTCTTGTTGCCCAAGATGGAGTGCATTGGCAAGATCTTGGCTCACTGTAACCTCCACCTCCTGAGTTCAAGAGATTTTCCCACCTCAGCCTCCTGAGTAGCTGGGATTACAGGCACACACAACCATGCCTGGCTAATTTTTGTATTTTTAGTAGAGATGGGGTTTCACCATATTGGTTAGCCTAGTCTTGAACCCCTGAACTCAGGTGATCCACTTGCCTCGGCTTCCCAAAGTGCTGGGATTACAGGCATGAGCCACCGCACCCAATCTGGATGTGGGTTTGATAAGGAATAACTACTAGGTGAGCCACTTGAAATCATTAATATTTGATTACTTTTTAATCTTACAAAGGTGGTAATTTTACATAGTTCAACACAAGAGTGAATGAAAAAGGATTCTTTCACAGACTTATAATAATAACATGCCCTGAAAGAGAAATGAAATGATACTGACCCTTTGTACCTTTGTTGAAAAAAAAAATAAAGTGCAGATTCTTTTGTAAAAAATATATTTCCAAGACTTGTTTTTATCTTGCAGTTCTATTCCACTGAATAAATGGACTTGGTTTCATTTTGCAATTTTATTCCACTGCTTCTAAATGTTGCTGTGGGTTAATCCAAACAATAGAATATCCCACCTGCTATCAGAGAAAGCCACCCCTGTCTGGAAGATGCCATCTGAAAAAAATGACTAAGTTATTTTCTCTTGGTGACTTCAACCCACCATGTTAAATACAGGAAGGTACAGATGGTTATAAGAGTAATGCCATATTCCGGCAATTGATGGATTGTAGTGGTATTTACTCATTTTGCATTTTTAAGAGAAAAGCAGTTTTCCTCTGCTTTTATTACAGTGTGCTTATGGAGGTGGAAGGGATCCAAAGGAAGACAAATGAAGCATGAAGCTTTCTGTGGCTCCGGGGTCTGTCTCTCTTCAGTGACTGCTCAGCACCGTGCGAGCAAGCATAGAGGCCGCTCATTTCATAGAGGTCTTGAAGCAGGACAAAAGTGCCTAGATAAGTCACGTGGGGTATGTGTCCTATCTGTTAAGGAACAGTGATTAGGAGGCAGAATGACATAAAAGAAAAGAAACAAGGACAGAGCTGGTGCCCTTGGTCTGAGTCCTTCGGTGTAACTAACTTTACAAATGGAATTTTGGCAACTTTCTTCCCAATTAGACCCTAGTTTTATTGCTTAAAAATTAATAGGTTGGAATGAAGGAAACCCAAAATCTATACTAAGCCAAAGCTTTTTGTTTATTTGATGGATTACACAGGGTCTTTTTGTTTTTATTTTATTTTTTTTAAGAGCCTGGGTCTCGCTCTGTCTCCCAGGCAAGAGCGCAGCAGTGCAGTCACAGCTCACTGCAGCCTCAAACTCCTGGGATCAAGTGATCCTCACATCTCAGCCTCCCAAGTAAATGAGATTACAGGCACACACAGCCATGCCCAGTTTTTTTTGTTTTTTTTGTTTTGTTTTGTTTTGTGAGATGGGGTCTCGTTATGTTGCCCAGAATAGTCTTGAACTCCTGGCCTCAAGTGATTCTTCCTGCCTCCGCCTCCCAAAATGCTGGTATTACAGTCATGAGCCATGCACTCGAATCTTCTCTATGTCTATAAGTATAATAAACCCAAAGAAGGTCATTGAAGAGAAGTGATTGATGGATCATAGCTTAAGAGGCTCCTAACCACTCCCCGGATCCAATTGCCTTTACTGCAGGTCGAAGGTCCCATTTCTCAATTACTGGAGCCAGTGACAGCCTCCCAGATTCTGTTTCTTCATCTGCGAAATGAGATTTTTTAACCATATTTATCTCATGTGCTTTCACTTGGTATGGTGTCTGGTAGTCTATAAACTGCCAAAACAATATTTTCATGTTGAAAATATTTCCCCCTACTCCCAGTAAACATAGTTTAAAGTCGCATTCCTTTAGCCACTGGTAAGTTGAGGCATCTTCTACAAACATTCTATTTTCCATTTATATTTTGCCTTTAGTAAACGGTCTATTTATATTTGTTACCCTTTTTTTTCTTATTTGGTTGTTTAGTTTTTCTTATTATTTAGTATGTTATGATATCAAGTGTTGTTTTTTCCTTGTGCATGTGTAGAAGATGAAAACAGACTGCAAGTGGTGTGTAAATATTATCACCAAGAAGTGCGGTGTGATTTTCTATCCCTGTGATCTAAGCTGACCTCAAGGTGTGCTTTGATCAGTGGAATATGGCAGAGGAATCATTGAACCACTCCTGGGCCTGGGCTTCAAGAACCCTTGCCACTTCAGTTTGCCCTTCTTAGAAGGTCTAAACCCTGGGCAAGGGGAGGGGACCTGTAATTACTCTCTGGAGGTTGAGAAAACACATGGAGAGAGAGACCTGGCCAGCATCAGCTTCCCAACTGGGCTACCAGATGACTACAGCCATACGAGTGACCCAAGCTGAGACAGATGGAAGAACCAGTATGCTAAGCACAGCTCAAAGTATAACTCCAGATTCAGAGCAAATAAAATGACCGTTATAGCCACTATGTTTTCGGGTATCAGTTATGCAGCAATAGACGACTGATCACACACACACAAGAACATGAAGTCCTTCTGTGCCTGTGCGTACATATTTAGCATTATTATAGGAGGGGAGATTATTACTGAGATTTTGGGGGTCAAAAATTTTACCCTTTATTTTGTGTATCTCCTTATTGCTTGAGTTTTTACAATAAGCAAGCATAATTTTTTACACAGAAAACAGTTTCTTTTTTTTTTTTTTAAATAAGAGTCTGGTTCTGTCAACGGGAAACATGTCTCCTTCAGGACAGTGATTCTTGTTACTTTGATTGTTGTTTTCTCTCAAAATGTTATCTATGCTGTGAGCTTCCAAAATCTGATTTGAAGGTTTTTGAAATATAGGGATTTATTGATCATTTGCATTTTGGCTGGATCCTTCTTGACTTGAGCAGAGGATGTCATCATCTAGTTTTAACACATGTAAAAGGAAATTTTTAAGAGTGAAAAGCCCAGTGATTAATTTAGGAAAATATTTCACTGTGTGTACAATATATTATAATTGCTGAAAGGGATTATACTATCAACACAGTTTTGACCTTGCTATTTTCACTTCAAAATATTTTTAGACAACTTTCCATGTTGACACATTCTACCACATCAATTCTATGTAGATTCTGTAATGTACATGATAGAGCATTGTATAACCTATCAACCAGTTGCTTGTTGATGCACATAAGGGTTTGCAGGTAGTGTTTCTGAATGCAAACAATGCTTTGGTGAACATCATTGCACACAAATTTTGCATTTTTGCAATAGGTCCCTAAGGTCTTTCCGCCAGGGCAGAAGTTGAATATCTATATTGCCATATTGTTTTTAGGTTTTTACTCCCACGGACAGGATCTGTTTTCTCATTCCCCTGTGAAATTTGGTAGGGGTTACAGAGAGACAAATTTAAAGACAATAACCAGCGTGCCTGGTATTCAAAGAGACCCAGGAGTACGAGGCATGCTGGTTATTCTCTGTTTGTTTCCACCCCATCCCCTTGCAACTCTTCACCATATTTTGTGCCTAGGGACTGACTCCTACAGATCTCCTCACCCAGGCTCCTTTATCAGCTGTGATAAAGGGCTGTGGTCAGTATTGGCCAGCGGGAGGCACCAGTGGGAGTTAGGAAGGTAGAAAGAAAAAGACTGGAGGGCTTTTTCCCACTTATTTTCTGTTTTGGCAACATGGTTCTGGCAATGGCCACATCCATTCAGCCCCTATCACACAGCCCTTCTGCCATGGAAGTAGCTTTCAAGGGGCCCCAGCAACACTATAGCCTCATCTTAGTACTTCAGATCCAGGGATGATAACAGCTTTCTGAAGATACCAATTTCTGGGTTCCTCAACACCCTTTTTATTCTTCTTAGCCCTGTAAATATTCCTTTCAAACCCCTAATACTTTATGAAATTCTATCCCAGAAACCCATTTGAGTGGAATCTTATTTCCTGCTAGGGCCACTACTGATTCACCTGGCTTGTGTGCTTGAACTTAATTCTGTGGGCAGTAGGCAGAAATAAGGAAAGCCTGGATTTGGTCATCACCCTTGGCACTACCTTCCTGCGGTAGCCATTGGAAGAATGGATGGAACAGCTCCTACAATATCACATACATGGGGGCTTCGGAACATTTCAAATTACATTGCTTGTGGAAGGACGTGAGTATTCCTTCAGTGACAGTTCATGAATAGGTATTGGTCTTTTTTTCATTAAAAGGCCTTTTTTTCATTAAATACTTCAAAACAGTTGCTTCAAGGAATTTCTATGAACTTGCAATGTGCAATATTGTTGAAAGGTTGTTAAGGGATTTTAATTTATTGAGATTTATTTAAGTTGTGAGAGAACCTGACATCCTGTATGCTCCTGAATTATATTACCTTCTCTGCGACAAATTTTTCACTTGGTTGAGCAGCAGCAGCAAATGGCCAAACTTTACCTCCAATTTTTAAAGCAAAAATAGTTGGAAAATGGATCCTGAGACTACGACGGTTTGATTTAGCAAACGCGTAGAACTGGGTAGAAGAGAATGAGATTTGGTGTTAGCACTGTAGCCAGTTCAGGGAATTGTGAGATGTCAAGTTCCTAGAAGGATTAGATGTTCCAGGAAAGAAGTAATAAACTTCCAGAAAATAGATTAACCTTGATTTTGAAGGTAATTTACACTTTTCTATTGCACCTTTTACTTCTTCCTTGAAATATAGTTAAACACTCATTGCAATTATAAGGCAAATCAAATGGCTAGAGTACAGAGAAGCATAGGGAGTCTGCCTCATTAAGAATGCTCTGCTGTCATTGGTTGTATTAATTTCCAATTGCTGCTATAACAAATATTCAAAAATTTAGTGACTTAAAACGCTAGAAATGCATTACCTTCCAATTCTGGAGGTCAGAGGTCCACATTAGGTTTTGATGAGCCAAAGTCTAGCTGTTGACCGCATTCCTACTGGAAGCTTTAGGGACGAACGCTTTCTTTCTCCAGTTTGCCGAAACTGCCCATGTGCTCTGTTACGTGACTCCTTTCTCCATCATCAAAGGCAGCAGCATGGCCTCCCAATTTCCCTCTGACTTTCATCCCCGTGTCTCACTCTTTCACTTGTAAGAACCTCTGTGATCATATGGAGCCTGCCAGATTACCCAGAATCTTCTCTCCAGCTCAAGATCCTTAATGTAATCATACTTATAAAGTTACTTTTGATATAGATGGCAACATATTTACAGGTCCTGTGAATTTGAACACAGACCTCTTTAGGGATCCATTATTCTGTGTATCGCATGTAGCATATAACATTTTATGTTGCAAACAACAAAGCTTCAGATTATCCAGAGGAAGGGATGTATTGACTAATGAATTGGAAAGCGGGCTTCAAAAAGTGAATCTGGAGATACCTATATGTGGACTTTTATATCTATACTATATCTGTATCTCTATCTATCTATCCATCTATCATGAAATACTATCTGGTCAAAATCAATTTATCATTCCACTGCTTTTGAACTCATATGTTTTGCTCTTGTGAATTAGATATGGCCATTTCCTGAAATACTCACAGCCTAATGGGGAAAATGAACCTGTCTGGTTCATGACACACATAAGCAAAGGGAGCATGACAGAGAGCA
Organism: Alouatta palliata; assembly: GCA_004027835.1. Taxonomy (NCBI): domain Eukaryota; kingdom Metazoa; phylum Chordata; class Mammalia; order Primates; family Atelidae; genus Alouatta; species Alouatta palliata. Next base: position 223,938 of record PVKV010000488.1, read on the forward strand.
CTGCCTGCAGCAGATGGAACAGAAGTTGGAGCAGCTTGCTCTTACGTCCTCCCAAGGTTCTTGATGAACATATCCCTTATAAGCACCTGTGACATTCTCTTTCAATAATAAGCTTCTTTCTCCAGCTTTTCTGTGAATTTCACAGAGATGGAGTGAGCAGGTATCTGCTTCTTTGCATTCATAATTTCCAGCACAGTGCCTGGCGTGTAGTTAGTACCATGCATTATTTAGCCAATGCAGGTTATCTCATGGGGCTAAGTAGTTGTTGCAGCTGTCCCTGCAGGCAACAGACTAAGACATGCATGAATGATGGGAGCTGGAAGGGACTGAAGGCGCCCACCCCATCCGGAGGGAGGATTTAGGCCTCAGCACAAAGGAATCCTTGCCATGTTGGAATATGGACTCGGTGCAGTTGGATCTTCCTGTAATTCCAGAATATTGAACAAATTTTTATGTTGTGTGAAATCTAGGTTTGTTTTCTGTTGGTAACTTATATTCATTGCTTAAAGATACAGAGAAGGCTGGGGAAAAATGAAAAAAAAAATTGTAGTCCATTCTTTTCCAGTATTTGATCTTTGATTAAAAGCTGTGGACATTTTTCACCTTGTAGACTTGAGGGGGTAAAGGGCAGGGGCTGGAGGGGAGCTGCTGCATAGGTCTGGATAAAACATGACCTAGAGGGGTAAATGGACCTGCAAGCATTGGGTGTCCATGCCCCATCTGACATGGAAACTTCATGCTGAAACATGCAAATCCTGGCACCTTATGGCCCTGCTGTTCCCTGGCCCATGGGGACATTTTGCCTCCTTCCATTCTTCTTTGCTAGGCTCTCCTTTGAAACTTATGTAGAAATCAATGATCCAAACTGGGGGCTGGAATTCCCAGACACCCACTAGTGATCATTGCTCCCTTTTGCCTAAATCAGCTGCCATTCACAACTTAGCAAATTTGCAGAAATTTCAGATGAGACAAGAAAAGGAGAATGCTACAGAAATCTCTTTCTAGAGTTGATTGACTGACTTCAAAGAGGAATCATCTCTGTCGTAACATGTCTTAATTAAATTATGTTGCGTATTAATTTTCTCAATGCCAATCTTACTACCCCAAACAGACTATAAGCCCCAAGTAGTCAGAAAATTTTCATCTCCTAAATTGCCTAGCATAGAGGGTGGCTGATAACAGACGTTTTTAAAATATGAAATGTTTACATGAGATCAAATGTGACTTAGCTTATGATTTCATGAGACATTTTGAAAATTTTGATAAAGTGATATGGCGGAATGTAAGAATGACCATGTATCTTCCTTTATATTCTCATTACAATTATGCCTAAACATTTTAGATATTTACAAATAATGTTAAAACAAGGACATTTATTTGATAAGATCTGGTATCCATAAGAATGTTACATTTATGTCTATCTTAAGATAAAAAGTTTGAGAAAAATTTGTTTGACAGCAAGAAAAATTCTTTGAACTCTAGACATCTAGAAAGATTTTGAATTCAAGTGAATGATGCTTTTTAAAAATACTGTTCTAACATGGTTAGAAATGTATTTCCACTAAGTGATTATAGAGATGGACAATCAGCCCTGTTTCCTGGAATGCTTAGTTGGGCTGGGATGATCCTGGCTCAAGATTTGGCTTTGTAGAGCACAGTAAAAAAACAAAAACAAATTCTCTTTAAGGATGCCCTTTAGGAAGGCTTCATAAGCATTTTCCCAGAATTGATACCATAAAACCCAACCCCTAGACATAGCAGGAGGCCTTTCCCAAACTTCTCCAGATTAATTCTTTCATTGATTAGTTCATTCCTTCTTCCACCTGGCCCAGCGAACATATCCCAAAGCCATGAAAATAACCATCATTTCAGAACACCTTAAGGCCACAGGGAGATGGGATTATTGCTCCTAATTTTTTGTTCTTCTCTACATTAGAATCTATAAGCTTTGTGAAGTGAGTTTGCAATTCCTACCATGGAAGCTTGGCTGTGCCTTGTATTTTGGCCAATGAAATGTGACGGAAGTGACTCATTCCAAGAAAAACTCTTAAGGTTACTGAAAAGCTTCTGTCTAGTCCTCTTATGCTGTTACCATTCTCCATGTAAAGAACATGCTGCACGCAATAACAACTTGCGTGGAAAGTGAAGAAACAACTGGAACAGCCTACAGGTGAGAATAGGGTTGCCTGTGACTCAGCATTTCTGCAGCAATAGCACAGTTACATCACTGTCTGTTTCTCTCCTCCCTTGCCAAACTCCTTTCTATCTCAGGCTGAGGCCATTCCCTTTGCCTGGGAGACTGCTCCTCACCAGTCTCACTTCCCCTCCCCAGATTATTCAACAAGACAATGTGCTGTGTTCATTAGGTTTTAGCTTAAATGTCACATTTTGGGGAGTGGGAGAAGAGAGGCCTTCTTTAATTCTCAGCATAAATGATGATTTTTCTTTGTCTTTGCTATCTTGGTAGCTTGTTTATATTTTTCTGCACCCCTTACGACAATTTAGAATCGTACTTACGTGTGAATTGGTTTCAAGTCCTTTTTTTCTCTCCAACCCACAGAAACAGAGATCTTGTCTATTTTATTTTTCACCGTAGAGGCAGTATGTATAGTGACTAAACTCATGGGTGAAAATTCCAGCTCGGCTACTTAGTAGCTATTAACTGTTGACAAGCTGTGTTACTCAACCATTGGGCCTCAGTTTCTTTAATTCTACAGTGGAGTCATAACAGAAAATACTTCACATGTTTTTCATACAGAACAAGAAGAAAAGACGCATCAAATACTTAGAATAAAGTTCTATATCAGCCCATTCTGCTGGCATTGTTAGTGTCTTATCACCCTGATTATTTCAGTGTCTGCCCTTAGGACCCACTGTGTAAATATCTGTTGGATGAATGGACGCATGCTACCCCCTGTGATGATGGTCTGTTATGATAGAGCTTTGTCCTTGGTCACCAGGCAAAAATGTGGTGGGTAGTGGAAGCCTGGTTACTCTGCAAGTTTTCCAGCTCCAGTAATATTATCACTAGCATGTCAGTACCATCCTTCTTTGTTTCCTAATAGAAAGCACCCTAGCATGTTGGCTGGAGGGGAAGGTGATGGTTATACATCCTATTGCACAGTAGACAAAAGAGAAGACTACTCAAGGGAGATCACTATCTTTGGAGAAGTGTGGGATGAAACTTCAAGGTGCCTGAGTTATACTGATTTTTTTTTTCTTTTTAACATATCAACATGAAGCTATGAAAACAAAAAGGGTGAAGTTTGATTCCTAAATGCAAGGGGTGGGGAACTCTGTGGGTGAGGTATTTTCACACTCATGTAAGCATGATTTCAGATGTGAGCTCACCTGTGGATGAAGACTCTGAGTCCTAAATCTTCCTCCGCATCAGGCTGTCTTTATCTTGCTTGCAGTGCTGCAGTCGAGGCGATCAATGACCTTGTCCACCTCTTCATTCTTCAGTCTGTGGCCACTCGTGTTTCACCTATCACAGCAGCCATTTCCATCATCTTCTCCTACGTCCCCTTCCACTAAAGTACCTGCAAAGCCAGGCACTCACTTTTCCAAACTTCCTTTCAACAAGGGGTACCCATGTGACCCAGTGCTGGCCAATGAGGTCTTAGATAGTCATTTGAAATTTCTGGGAAAACTCTTGCCTCCTTAACAAAAGAAATATATAATAGAAACTTTCCCTCTTCTTCTGCCATGAAAAGGCTGTGATGGCTAAAGCTGTGCAGCCATCTTGTGAACACGAGTTGCTAATCAGGAGAATGAAAAAAATCAGCATTGGAGGGTGGCAGACGTGAATTGTAGAAAGAGCTCAGGTTCTTGGTTTCATTGTTAAACCAATGCATCAGTCTAGAATCATTTACTCACAGTTTTCTGCACTAGGAGATACTCAGGTGCCTTGACTGTATGAGCCATTATTTTAGCAATTTCTGTTACTTGTATATAGAAGTGTCAGAATTGTGATAGCACCTAATATTTGAAAAGTTCTTTTCTAGACCTCTGAGATGTACATGAGAGGGATATGGTACCAGTGACTTACTTTGAGTAGACAAATGAGACACATACGAGCAAAACAGAAAGTGATAGAAGAGAACGCACAGTGGCCGCATCTGTCCAGCTCATGTGTCCAATTTTCTGTATCATTTGTCTCCAAAGTAGTGAATCTGGAAACTTTAAGTTCTACTTTAACCATTTTAAGTTTCCCCATATGATAGATATGGAAACTGATCATAGGGAGTTAAAGTAACTTTGTCAATATTTGGAAACTGATCATAGGGAGTTAAAGTAACTTTGTCAATATCACCACATGATTAAAAGGTGGATCTGGGTTTCTAAACAAAACCTTCACCTCCTAAGTAGCTGCTTCTGAGCCCCATGCATTATTGCTGTCAATTTACCTAATCAATACTTAGTGCTGAAGTTACTTAATCTTTTAATTTTATTTCCTATTTTCTATAGGAACAAGCCAGAATATGACATTTATTTTTTCATTTATTCTTTCATTCATGTTGCCGTTCTTTTATCCAATCTTCTTTGACAGTTTACCAGATAGTTATTACATTTTCTTGGTTTTACTGGTGAGATCATTGAGGCACAGAAGGATTAAATGATTGCCCCAGGGTCACATAGTCCACGAGTGGCAGATCAGGAATTTGAACGCTAACTGTTCCCTGTGAAACTGTCCCTTTAAACTTTAGAAAATGAATTAGGGAAGAAGAGAAGGGGAGAAAGAGAATTGAACCCAGTTTGCATGTTTAGCATTCGCCATGAGGGAAGCCTGCTCTCTGACCTGCTTCCTCTTAGCTGTTTGCTGCTGATTGCCTCAGAATCACATTGACTCCATTCCACAATTAGAGTTCCACTTAACTGCTCTGTAATTAACAACTTGAACATGAGAACATCTTGTCCATTTGAGATATGGTTTTAGACCACTTTCATGCTGCTGATAGAGACATATCTGAGACTGAGTAATTTATACAGGAAAAAGGGTTTAATGGACTCACAGTTCCATGTGGCTGGGGAGGCCTCACAATCACGGTGGAAGACAAGGAGGAGCAAGTCATGTCTTTCATGGATGGCAGCAGGCAAATGGAGAGCTTGTGCAGGGAAACACTCCTTTTTAAAACTATCAGATCTCCTGAGACTTATTCACTATCATGAGAACAGCATGGGAAAGACCCACCCCCATGATTCAGTTACCTATCAGTTCCCTTCCACAACACGTGGGAATTCAAGATGAGATTTGGGTGGGAACACAGCCAAACCCATATCAGATAGCCTTTCAGTCTTATGTACCAGTGAAACTACTAACTCAGCTGGTCTGAAGGACCCTGCAAGGAACTGACTCACCAAACTGCATTTTCCATGTCCCGATGGTTTCATCCCTCTTATCCTGACGGATCAATGACCCCAATCTTCCAACCCCTCACCCTCCATGAATAGCTCCAGCCCAGAACCCCTTGAGGAGATGGAGAAAAGAGTCTCCTTCCATCTCTTCACTTGGTGCCCTGCAATTATTAAACTCTTTCTCTGCTGCAAACCCTGCTCTCGGTGTATTGATATGTTACTATGCATGAGGCATACACACCTGCTGGTCCTTTAATATGTATTCCATTACTCATTCATTCATTCACGTTTTTGTTATTTCATCCAATATTCTTTGAGAGTTTACCAGATGGTACTATTTTTCTCAATTTACTGGTGAGAAAGTTGAGGCTTAGAGAAGTCAAATAATTGTCTTAGGGTTACACAGCCCATGAGCGGAAGAGCAGAAATTCAAACTCTCAACTCTTCACCTGGATAGTCACAGCCTGTGTTTTACTGCCTTGCCTCTCCTGCAGGTGCAGTGAACATGGGACCCTGCTATTCCTCTCCGGGCCTCAGGGAACACCTCTGCAATGGGATTATGCCGGGAGCCCGTTTATTCAAGGACGAAATGTTTCATGAGTGTGTTGGGCTTACCCGGGGTTACACAGGAAGTCACTATCAAAATCGTGTACATCCTGTGTTAGTCCCTGTGGCCATCAGTCCTCTTCTGATCACCACTCAAACTGACTTGGGTGAGAAAGAAATTTTTATTTGATTTGAAAATAAGTCCAGGAACATACCAGTTCCAAGTGTAGCTGAATCCAGCAGCTGAATCATTTTTCTCAAGACCTGCTTTTCCTGTCTCTCTTCTCTGATTTCTCCTGTGCTGGCTTTTATTTTAGGCAGACTCTCTTCGGGAGGTAACCCCTGACAGACACATACTCTTGTCCTCACAGAAGACAGAAGATGCCCCTTCTCTACTCTTCCAAGCAGTTTCAGTGAAAGTCCTGGACCTGGCTTCCTGCCCAAATAAAGTCTGACACCCTCTGATATGTTTGAATAATTGTCCCCTCTAAAACTCATGTTGAAATGTGACTCCTGCCTTGTGGAAGGTGTTTGGGTCATGGGAGCAGATCTCTCATGAATAGGTATGTATCCTCCCCATAGTAATGAGTTTACAGGAGAGCAGATTATTTTAAAAAGTATGGCCCCTGCCCTCCCTGTCTCTTGCTCCTGCTGCTGCCATCTGATATGCCAGCACCCTCTTTGCCTTACATCATGATTCCAAGCAGAAGCAGATGCTGGCACCAGGATTCTCATAGAGCCTGCAGAACCACGAACCAAACTAAACCTCCATTCTTTATAAATAACCTAGTCTCAAGTATTTCTTAACAGCAGTGCAAAAACTGACTAACACACCATCCTTGAATCAGTCACCATGGCCAGTCAAAATGGAATGTTCTGATTGTGCAGGCCTGGATTATGTGCCCTTCCTGATCATGTGGTGGAATCCAGAAGAACTATGAATGCAGCTATGATAGGAATAGGAAAAAAAAGGATTCCAGGTCAGCAAAACAGCAAACATCCCCTGGGTCAATGCAGGTGCACCACACACAGTCTATAAATGAGAACTCTTTAGAAAGAGAGCCATGGGTGAGGCCCCTGTAACCATGCTGGGCACACAGTAAATGCTCAGAAACTGTCCACTAAATGCAGTGCATCTAAACAGAAAGGGGCTCTGTTATTACTGTATCTGAAAACATTTTATTTAAATAGAAGAGAATTCCTTGGAAAGAAAACTCGATAATCATGCTGGACACTTCAAGGATGTGTTTGCACTTTAAAACTGTGGTTGATAAGATATGCTTGTAACTTTGAGACTTGCTGTCATAGTATAAAGACAAAAGTTGTTCGCTGGACACTTGTTGATAATGGTAAGGCAAATTTTATTCAAGGATATCGCAATAAGGGAGAGAGATTGAACTCACTAAACTCAACTCCGAATACAAGGACAATGGGGGATGTTTAGCAAACTAGCTGAATAAGGACATCCATGGATGGAAAAATAGGCATCATGTGGAAAGGGGCATTTGGTAAACTGACCTGGAAAGATTCTTGCTAAGGGCAGGCCAAAGATCTGTATGTCAAGGGTAGAAAAATAAACATTGTATGATAAATAAAAGCAATGGGTGATTCTCAACAAGCTGACTTAGCAGGCTGAAGACATGAAAGTCTTCAAGATCAAAGCCCAGTCAGGGACAAAAATCAAAGGAATCAAACTGAAGTTTGATCAAGAAGGCAGTCTTCATCAGTAAATAGCAGAATCCTGGCCTTAGCAGAAAGTCTTTTCCTGGTTTCTCTACCCTCATGATTTTGAGTTTTTAAGGGCTAGTGCATTTTCTTTTCTTATTCTTTCATAGTTTTTTTTTTGTAGAGATGGGGTCTTTCATGTTGCCCAGGCTCATCTTAAACTCCTGGGCTCAAGCAATCAACTTGCCTCGGCCTCCCAAAGTGCTAGGATTGTAGGCACAAGCCACCGCACCCAGCCAAGGCAAGTATATTTTCAACTAGTGTGGGGACAGCAGTTCCCCTGTGATGCAGAATAGCTTCCTTGGCCATAAAGCTGGGAGAATAATTTTAAAAACACTTAAGTGATGATTTAATATAAATAAGAATATTACAAGTTGAGGACTTGATATTCCCCTATTAAGCATTATTAGTCAGAAATTGCACTGGATATGTGTGCAATCTATTTTACTGAGGAAAAATATATGTAGTCTCTAGACTTGCTAGTGTAATTAAAAGAATCCTTCTAGTGAATTTAAAGCATCTAATTTACTCAGATTGTAGTTTTCATCTCCCTACACTTGCTAATCAGTCTGTCAAGCATAATAGCCATTTTGGGTTGGAAGTATTTAATCCTGCATGAATGGGCTTATCAGTATGCCTTACGAAGACAATACATGACTTCCTGGCAAAGAAATGGCTGCAATTAGGTGGTGATTATAAAGTGTCCTGTTATTATGGTTTTAAAAATCATACCAGGCTAACCTTGTGGTAGAGGAACTCAGAAGATACAACTGAAGGTTCAAAATATGATTATGTTTGGTGATTGGGAGCATTCTTGACTCTTGACTCAAGGATCTGGTTCTGAAATTTCCGAGTCCCTCCCTGATGCAAAAAGATCAGCTTTAGCACCTGGCTCAGTGGGTACTGGGGAAATGTATAACTAACACGGGACCCAAAGTCTTGGGGAGTGTCATGCCACCATTAGCTTTACAACCCATTCGTGTGTGTGCCGATGTTGGAAACTTGAGTCTCATTATTTGGGGATCTAGCTTTTTGTATTCCACATCACTGTAACAGTGATAGAAATCTAACACAGCTGAATCAGTCTTGATTCTAACCTCACACGCTAACTGTCTTTGCTCATTGCTACAGGTAGAACAAGCTGATGATGGGAGGAAATTAGTTTATAGTTTAAAGCAAGAATGATAACAGCCAGTTCCAAAAACTAATCCCTGAGGAGATAAAGAGGGCCATGCACATAAATAATAATAGTTATATTGTGATAGCCTAAGAGACTCCATCGTAGATGTGAGCCTGACAAACTCCATCTTAGCCTCTCCCTCCCTGCCATTTCTCCTTCAGGTGCACAGCTGGGTCATGCTGTACCCAGTATCTTGTAACTGCTGTAACTATATCCTGCTTAGCGAGTCTACCTGCTATCGTGAATAACCTACCCCGACTTGGTGATTGACTGTATGGGAAGTCCCCCCTGCTGCCCCCCTTGGTAACCAACAATCCTGGGAACCTCCTGCCCCCTGGTTACCAGCTTCCTTATCTAACTTGTTTGTTCTGCTTCTGTGAAATTCTGCTTTGCCACCCGCCTTCTCTAAGCAAGTTATAAAAATGAATGAATCATACCCCTTCTTCAGGGCAGAGAGAATTTTGAGCATTTGCCATCTCTTAGTCACTGGCAATAAAAGACTCCTGATTCAATCTCAGAGTGTGGCGCTTTCTCTATAACTTGCTCGGTTATAACAATGTTAAATGTTTATAGGAGCATTGTGACCTGACCAAGGACAAAGGAGCTTCACAACCTCCTCAGGCTCCTTCCAAGCCCCGATGCCTGTGTCCACCTGTTATCTTCTGATCTCAAGCCTCTCCTTGATTCCCCTTACCAAAAATAGAAAGAAGCTTGGAAGTCATGCCTTTTAAGATGGTCCTTCAGGACATTAGTATACCAGCTTCTCAGTTTGCTGGCTCTCTAAAATAAACCAGCTTTTCTAGCCCCAATGTTAGAGGCAGGAAGCAGAGAAAACCTAGGCAGACAGCAGCGGTCCCCGGTGAAACCCCACCTTCAAGCCAAAGACAGTTTAAAATCTGAAAGCCAAATTACAAATCAATTCCAGGCACTGGATGGGAAACCTGTCTTCTCATTTGGCGCACTTTCCTTTAATTCCCACCTTTCACCTATTTTACATATACCTACCCTTCCCTAATTGCTTTTACACTGTGCCTACTTTTAAGTACTACCTTTGTTTTAATCTTTTTTACATATTCACAAACCAATCAGCAGGCACTCCCCTATCCTGTGCGTATAAGAGCCCCAGACTCAGCCACACTGAGAGAGACAATCTGACTTCAAGAGAGAGACGACCCCACTTTCCCATCCCCTGTTTGCTGAAAGCTGTTTTGTTGCTTAATATAATTCTCTGCTCTCATCACCCTTCAATTGTCAGCATGACCTCATTCTTGGACACAGGACATGAGCCTGGGAGCCATCAAAGGCAGGTACCCAGGAAGGATGTAACACCGGCCCTCTTCCCTCACTGGCACCGGTGGAAGGCAGTCACCCCACATGACAGAAGCAGCAGGGCCAAGAGCCAAGGTCCCAGAGCTGTGGGCCAGACTGGGGCAAGAGGCTGACTGAGCTGCTAACTCACTGCTGCCCACTGGGCTGTGGATAGTGGAACTAAAAGAGCTAATTAGTACACTGTAACACCCGCTCTGGGGCTTCATGGTCATGGGCACCCCTGCCTGGGCCCTGGCACATTCCCCTCGCGGTGATGTGCCTGGTCTGGCCACAGGACCCCCACAGAGCTTGCTCCTGTGTCAGCTCTTGAAGGGGCTAGCCAGGCCCTGCACTCACTCACACACGTGCTCCCTCCTGCCAGGGGCTGCGTATGGCAGGTGGCATAGACAGGGCTTCTCCTGCTGTGAGTCCAGCAGAGGGGCCGAAAACAATTCTGCCTCAACACCTTGTCTCTCAACTTATTGGCTATTGTGCAGCAAGCAGTGTGAGCTTTGGATTCAACAATATGAACAAAGGCAAATGTATTCAGAGTAGGATTAAGTCACTTCCCTTCTTGTGTTCATACGTTTTTTCTCTCCCTAATGATTTCTTTTTTCTTTTTCTTGACACAGAGTTTCACATTTATTTATTTATTTATTGTGGTTTTTTTTTGAGATGGAATTTCACTGTTGTCACCCAGGTTGCAGTGCAATGGCATGGTCTCTGCTCACTACAACCTCCGCCTCCTGGGTTCAAGTGACTCTCCTACCTCATCCTCCCAAGTAGTTTGGATTGTAAGTGTGCACCAACATGCCAGGCTAATTTTTGTATTTTTAGTTGAGGCGGGGTTTCATCATGTTGGCCAGACTGGTCTCAAACTCCTGACCTCAAGTAATCTGCCCACCTCAGCCTCCCAAAGTGCTGGGGATTGCAGGCGTGAGCCACTGTGCCCAGCCTTTAGTTATTGAGCCATAACTAATAACAATTTTGCACAGGAGCAGAATGTCTGCAGCTCCTGATCTCTCTGTAAATGTAAAATCTAAGTTATTTTGCCCCGAATTTGGGAAATATCTGTCAGAATTGTACTGTGACTCAGAATCACATAGCAGATAAAATAGACATGATTTTTTGAGTTTGAATTTAATGATCTGGGGGAAAAGTCAAAGTCAAAATATTACAGACTATTTTAGGGCTACTTGAATCCGAAAAACAATCTTCAACATCCAAATCTTCATTTTTAACCTGAATCTGGAAATCAGAGTTTAGCCTAAACTAGAGAATTATAGAGACCTGAAATTTCTGTTTCCAAGAGGAAACAGCAATAATTTTGAGACTCTAGAATGAGGATATAATTTGTTTTCATCCACTTTTGATTGGTAGTGGTTTCATGTTGAGAACAGTTTAACAAATGAGAAATATGTCAGATTGCTTAGTGATATCAGCCATGCTTGAGATGCATGTGTCTTGTATTAATTCTCACTGCTTCAGGGCAGTGAGAAAATGCAAATTGTGGAATCCCAACCAGGTCAGTCTCTGCTGATTCTCTATTATTATTATTTATTTTTTTTGAAGCAGTCTCACTTCATCGCCCAGGCTGGAGTGCCATGGCACAATCTCAGTTCACCACAATCTCCATCTCCTAGGTTCAAGTGATTCTCCTGCCTCAGCCTCCTGAGCAGCTAGGATTGCAGGCATGTACCACCACACCAGGCATATTTTTGTATTCTTAGTACAAACTGGGTTTCACCATGTTGGCCAGGCTGGTATTGAACTCCTCAGGTGATTTACCTGCCTTGGCCTCCCAAAGTGCTGGGATTACAGGCATGAGCCACCACTCTTGGCTGATTATTCTTTTGGGAAAGCAAAAATTCAGATCTAGGGCTGTCTATTTTTCAGAGGCATCATGGCTAAAAGAAAAGTACATGGGCTTTGGTGTCAAAGCTAGTGGTTAATCCTGGTTCTGCTACTTAACTAATTGAAAGAACTTGGGTAAGTTACTTAACTTTTGAGAGCCCAGTTTATCACAGGAACTTGGGCAATAATCATGTCTCTTTTAGAGAGTTACAGCTGTGTTGAAATGAATAACACTGTCAAGGGACAGGGCTGGCGCCAAGTAAATTACTCAAAATAGTACTACTTTAAAAACACAATCTTGACAGGGGAAATAGCTCCTAGTCTTATATTTAAATAAGTGATATGGATTAATTTTGTTTAATTTATGCAAGTAGCTCATGAAGTATAATTTTCTAAATCATAAAATTATGACTCTAAAAATACATAAAATTAAACCAGTATAAATTACTTTCTTTTAATTACTACTTAGAGAACCAGTAACATGGTATGACTGGTTTAAAGCACACTCTTGAAACCTAGTTTATAAAAGCAATAATATATGATGTATGAGTTACATACAAAAACTGGCTAATGGTCAATATGACATATTTGAGGGGGGGATGTTATCTGTTCCATCACATAGAAGTCATTTGTATCTCTGCCAGAACAAAAACAATCTTACTAAGTCTGGAATGCTTATTTAATAGTATCAATGAGTTCACTTCTTAGTTGACTTTGCCCATGGCATTTGGCAGAAGAGTTAAGTTCTTCACTGGCTTTTGACAGGCTTATTCTTTTCTTTTCTTTCTTTCTTTTTTTTCTTTCTTTTTTTTTTTGCTACATGGGCTTGAGTGTCTTTCTGAAATATAGCTAGATTTTCCAAGAGTAAGTGATGAGAAAGAGAGAACAATGCCTTTTATTTTCATGACTTAGCCTAAAAGCCATATGTATTGGTTTTTTTTTTTTTTTCACACTGCTAATAAAGACATACCTGAGACCAGGTAATTTACACAAGAAAGAAATTTAATTGGCCTTACAGTTCCACATAGCTAGGGAACCCTCACAATCATGGAGGAAGACAAGGAGGACCGAGTCACATCTTACATGGATGGCAGCAGGCAAAGAGAGAGCTTGTTCAGGGGAACTCCTCTTTATAAAATGATCAGATCTCGTGACACTATCAGGAGAACAGCAGGGGAAAAATTTCCTCCTATGATTGAATTATCTCCCATTGGGTCCCTCCCACAACACAGGAGAATTCAAGATGACATTTGGGTGGGAACACAGTCAAACCATATCACCATATGTTATTACTTTGTAAATTACTTCTGTGAGTAACTCATTGAGACTCTCACTCACTGAGAGGGGAAATAGACTTTACATGATAAGGGATGGTTTGTTAAAGAAACACTTGTGGACATATTTTAAAAGCACCTACCTAACAAACAACCTCAGAATCTCAGTGGTTTGAAACAATAGGGTTTATTTGTTACTCTTGCTATAGGTTCTCCAGTGATCAGTAGAGAGGTTCTGTTCATTGTAATCAGATGCACAGGACAAATGAAAACCATCATATTGAATATTACAGATCACTCTGGAAGAAGGGAAACAAGCTTTGGAGAGTCTTCAGTCAGCAGTTCAAGATCCTATCTAAATACCACATTATTAGAATAAATAACAAAAATCGTATAATCATCTCAGTATACCCAGAAAAAGCATTTAACAAAATCCAACACTTTTTCATATATTAAAAAAAACAAACAAACAAACAAAAAAAACACTCAATAAACTGGAAATAAAAGGAAAGTATCTCGACCAGATAAAGGACATCCACGAAAAACCCCACAGCTGTTATTATAGTTAACAGTAAAAGACTAAGTTATTTTCTCTTAAGATCAGGAATAAGACATGAATGTCTACTCTCATAACTTCTATTCAAAATTTTCCTGAAGATTATCATCCAGGATAGTTAGTCTAGAAAAATACATAAATACCATTCAGTTTGGAAACAAAGAAGTAAGTCTATTTATATTTAAGCATGGTATAACCTTATATATGGAACATCTTAAAAAATCCACTTAAAACCCATTGTAACTAATAATTAGTTGGACAAAGTTTCAAGATACAAGATCAATATACAAAAATAAATTGAAATTCTATATGCTAAAAATGAACAATCCAAAAATGATTTTAAGAAAATATGTCATTCTAGTTATAGCAGCACCCCAAAATAATATATTTAAGAATAAATTCTTAAAAGGAAGTGCAAAACCTATACATGCAACACAAGAAAACATCATTGAAAAGAATTAGAGAAGATTTAAATAAATGGAAAAAAAATCCATGTTTGTGGATTGGAAAACTTAATATTGTTCAGATGGCAATACTCCTCAAATTGATCTATAGATTCAATGTGGTCTTTATCAAAATTTCAGTTTGATTTGTTGTATAAATTGACAAGCCTATCATAAAATTCATATTGAAACACAGGGGACTTAGAACACCCAAAACAGTTGTGAAAAATAACACATTTGGAGGACTCACACTTTCCCATGTCAGACATTACACAGGCACAATAATTAAGGAGTGTGGTATTGGTATAAAAAAATGACATATAGACCAATGGAATAGAATTGAGAGTCCGGAAATGTACCCTTACATTTATAGTTAATTGATATTCAACAAAAATGCCAGACAGCTGAAAGAGGAAAAACAAAAATAGGAAAAATAGTCTTTTCAACAGACAGTGACAACTATTTTTTGAGGACAACTATGTTTTGAATCCTTTCCTTAAACCACACACCAAAATTTAACTCCACATGATCCACAGACCTAAATTAAAGAGCTAAAACTATCATACTCTTAGGTGAAACTTTAGGATTAAATTTTTGTTGCCTGAGTTAGGCAAAGCTGTCTTAGAGACAATGCTAAAAGTACAAATGACAAAATATTTTGTTACTACCTGTCTTTCTGATGTGCGTCTAGACTAGGTTGCTTTTCTCCTTATTGTTCCAACTCTTCCCATTTAACTGAATGAAACACTTCTTTAAAAAAAAAAATCACCACATATTTTTAAAGCACTATTTATCTCAGGGCATTGTGGTATTTCAGGGATGAACTGGATTTAGCTTTTAACTTTAAGCTGAACAGGAAACATCAATAGACTTTTCAGTTCTGATGTGAGTGTAGACCTCACAAAATAAAAATCAACGTGACATTGGCCCTAAGGGCAGGGCCTGTCTGTTTCCCATATGCTAGTCCAGGTGTGTCATTTATCCTAAGGGCAGGACCTGGTTCATTCTTTCCCATATGCTAATTCATGTGTGACCTTGGCCCTAAGAGCAGGGCCTCATTCTTTCCCACATGCTAGTCCATGTGTGGCATTGGCCTTAAGGGCAGGGACTATTTCTTTCCTATAGGCTAATCCAGGTGTAGCATTGGGCCTAAGGGCAGGGCTTGGCTCTTTCCCATATGCTAGTCCAGGCTATTCTATAAATGCTTAACACAGCTCCAGGAGGAAATTGCTGCTGCAGAAACACTGATTGCATCAAATACAGAAAGCAATTCTCATAGCTGGATTCTTGAGATCCCATAGAGTATGGCTTTGCCATTCTAACCTCCTGAGATAGGGTTTCACCATATTGGTCAGGCTAATCTGGAACTCCTGACCTTGTGATCTGCCTGCCTTGGCCTCCCAAAGTGCTGGGATTACCCACCACATTTTGAGTCACTGTGCAGGCCCAAGCTTGTCTTTTGCATAGAGAGACTCAAATAGAAATAACCTGCACTTGTGATGAGTCCATGTGATTTTACATAAGCGTTTTCATCCAGGGTGGTAGGGAGTAAGAATAAACAGAGATGGACTGTTCTTAAAACTTGCATTTAAAGAACAATGTAAGAAGACATGTGTGCTGTCCTATCCTGGACACAATCTTGGGATGTTTTCAGAAAGACAGGGCAAAAAATAAACTAAAAAAAATGTTTGGCACGTGTTTAGTGTTTCTGGTTTTGCCACAATAATGTTGATAAAATCAAATAAGCTGCACACAAGGGAGGGTAGTTTATGTGCAGAACTGCTGCAGATTCGGCAACGGAGGAAGTGCAGGTGCTGAAAGCATCTGCTCGTTATCAATCATTGTTATTTTTCACTACTGGATATGCTGGCAACGCAAAAATATAAAGTCACTTCTACCATTCGCAAGAAAGATACTATTGATAGACACGGGAGACAGCCAAATGCGGCCCAGGTCATTGTGCCCAGGGGGCTAGCCTAAAGATACCCACTGCTAAAAATTTTATCCCTTGACGCATGCGCAGTAAGGGAAAACAGCAATGTGGCGTGGCTGAGACTAGGGCCCACCTGCGCACTGGGAGAAGTGTGTGGAGCCACAGTAAATTTGCACCTCAGGCAGTAGGGAGGAGCCGGGACTCTCCAGCTCACGTGTGGTGGTCTGGTGTTCAATCTGTGAGGTGGGAGCTTGTTGGCAGGGACCTCTTTTTTTTTGCTGAGAGCTTTTTTAAAATAAATTTTGTTTCCCTCACCTTTCAATGTGTCCACCTGGTTGTGAGACAAGAACCCAGATTTTAGCTGTGCTAAGGAGCAAAAAATCTTGCATCACTATTTTAAAAATGAATCCACAATGACTGAGGTTGAAAGGTGGGATTGTATGCACACACACACACACACACACACACAGACACACACACACACACACACACGTTTGTATGCTTTCAATCTTCATGTAAATAAAGCTTGTTTTCTTGGTCATATATTTTCAGATTTATTTGTGCTGAAAGATGTAGTTCTACTGAATCCATTTTCAAGTAGTTACTTGGTATTTTATTTATTGATATATTATATTGTTTTATTTATTATCTGGTTGGTGAACAATTAGTATTTTTTCACGTTTCTGTGATTATAGATGATACTGTTAAATATTCTGATATCTACCTCCTTCTGCACATATACAGAGACAGCAACATACATGCCTGTGCACATAAATAATACACATGTATTATATGAAATACTTTATATGTGAATATACATATGCATATACACATCACACACATGTATATACACATGCATACACACAAACATCTGTATATTTAAAAATTACATATACCCCAAGAATAGAATTGCTGCTTGATATTGCATATATATCTTCAACTTTACTAGATATTGTGGAATTGATTTTCCAATGTTCTTGCACTAATATACACTCTCATAAGCAATGTATGAACATTCTGTTCTCCTTATATCTTGTCCATAATGGTTGGTACTCTCAGGTGTCTAAACTGACCGTATTTTGGATGCTCAGTGTTGGTTCATTTGCTTTAATGTAAGTCCTTGGAATTGATAGTGAAAATGAACCACTATCTATATATGTCCTTTGCCTATTTGAAATTCTTCTCTAAAATACCCATTTATAATGTTCACTGATTTTTCTATTAGGTTGATTGTATTTTACTTACTGCTTGGTTAAAATTCTTCATATATTCTGAATACTATTCTCCTGTGTTTTGTGAGTTATGAATATCTTTTTAGATTTTGTAGTTTGCATATTTGTAATTTTTTTGTCTTTTATTTTATAGATTGATATATTTGGCTGTTTAGTTTGGATTGCAAGAACTTTAAAAATATAAGAATAATTGCCACTGTGTATCCAACAATTAGTAAGCTCTAATCTTTGATGTATATTACCTATTTTAGTGCTCACATCAACCTTGTGAACAAAGCACTGTCACTGTCTTCACTCTACCAATGAAGACTCTGAGATCAGAAAGTCGAGTCAATTTCCTAGCATCAAACAGTCAGTATGGTGATGAACTTAATTCACCTTGTTGTGTCATCAAGTATATGTCTTTAAAAATTTCAGTAAATAAGGGATCCATTGGCCTAGATCTTCAGGAAGTGGGGAACAGATTGGCTTATGTGCTACAGTGTGAGTGGGGACTTAGTAGTATTTATGAGAGTCATTCATTCATTCACTCATTCTGTGTGCATCTGTCCACTCCCTTCATCCATTCAGTCATCAGACTTTTGCTGG
The DNA here is from genome assembly GCA_004027835.1 of Alouatta palliata. Classification (NCBI taxonomy): domain Eukaryota; kingdom Metazoa; phylum Chordata; class Mammalia; order Primates; family Atelidae; genus Alouatta; species Alouatta palliata. The sequence continues at coordinate 241,935 of PVKV010000488.1, forward strand.
GTGTCTACCACTTTCCAAGTACTCCACTGAAAACAGAGGTAACCAAAAGAATAACAGAGAACCTGTGTTCGCAGTCACCAGTGTATGTAAAAAGGATCGTGTTCCATGGTATCATTAAGGAAGTAAAAAGGGTAATGAAATTTAAATTCAGATCATACATAAATAAATTATAATGAAGATAAGAGCAAAAACATCAATGATGTTTATAATAGATAACAAATAGAGAAAATGAATGAAAACCACAGCTGCTGCTTTGAAAAGATCAATAACATTGATAAACCTGTAGCTCAACTGAACACCAGTAAAAGACATACATCACCAGTATCAGAAATAAAATAGGTAACATCCCTAACATGCTATAGATGTTAACATAATAATAATGAGATACTATGAATAACTTTGTATCCATATATTTGATAACTTAGATGAGATGGATAAATTCCTTGAAGGACACAAACTATGAAAGCTCGTTCAGAAGAAATTGTCTTAACTATTTTAATTTAATTTAAAGTTTCAAACCTTCCAAACAAAGAAAAACTCAGACCCAAGTAGCTCCACTGGTGAATTCTATCATATGTTTAAGAAAAATAATAATAATCCTGCATAAACTCTTTTAGATAATGGAAGAGAGCACTTCAGAGCTCATTTGATGAGACTAAATTGTCCCAATACCAACATCAGACAAATACAGAAATTACAAAACCAGAAAACTATAGACCAATTAATTGCTTAAAGAAGATAATTAAAAATGATCAACAAACTATCAGTAAAATAAAAGAATAACATGCCAAACCACACAGGGCTAAGTCCAGGAATATAAGACTAGTTCAATATCGATTACTCAATTAAGATAATTTAAGATATCAGCAGATTAAAGAACAAGAGCCTTCTGATCCTTTCAACTGAGGCTGTAAAAGCATTTGGCAAAGTCCAACACCAATTTATGACAAAAAAAACTTAGCAAACTAGGAATATAACTATTTTACCTTAATAAATAGTATCCTTAAAAATCCTGTTTAACATCATATTAAAGACTGAAAGAATTAAAGTTTTTCCTGAAAGAACAGAAACAAGGCAAGAATGTTCATCTCAGCCATCTTATCAAGCACTATACTAAAATTCCAAGCCCATGAATAGGGGAAGAAAAAGAAATGAAATAAAAGGCATGCGGATTAGAAAGGAAGAAAGAAACCCTTCTCTATTCATAAGCAACAAAATTGTCTTATAGAAAATCAAATACATTTTTGAAAAAAGAAACAGTAAAAGAATTCAATGATTTATCAAGCGTCATAGCATAAAATGTCAATGTATCAAAAAATCAACTGTATTTCTACTTAGTAGCAATGAACAAATTGAAACGGAAACATAAGAGTACTATTACAATAATACCAAAAAACTATGAATCACTTAAATATATGTCTAGTAATATATATATATAGGACCTATGTACTCAAAATTATAAAACACCAATAAAATAAATTATAGAAGAATACTCATGTTCATGTATTAAGACTCAAGATTTTTAGTTTGTGTTTTCTTTCCAGACAGATCTATAATTTTAAGATAATTTTCATCTAAATCCCAGAAGATTTTTGCTTATATTGGCAAGCTGATGCTAAAGCATTTACAGAAAAGCAAAGGATCTTGAACAGCCCAGGTAATTTTTAAGAACAACAAAACTGGAGGTCTCAAGCCTTAAACTATCCAAATTTGCACATTAGTATAAAGGTAGAAAGCTTCAGTAATCAAGCCAGGCTGATACTAGTGAAAGAATAGACACACAGCAAATCAATGATTAAAAGGAAGAGTACTCCACACAATGGGAGCACAGGTATACAGTTAATTGGCTTTCAACAGACATGGAAGTTAATTCCATGGACAAGTTGCAAGAAATGATGCTAGAACAATTATGAATACAAGATGTGCCACAAATAACCCTTGATATCTGCACTGCACAGTCTTTACATAAGTTAACACAAAATGATTTATAAACCTAAAAGCAAACATCAAACTACAAAAATTCTGCAAGAAAACGTAGAAGAAACTACTTATGACCTCAAATTAGACAAATAATAATTCTTATATGTTACACCAAAAACATAATCTATAATAATGAAATTTGACAAATTTGGCTTTTAAAGAATTAAAAATGGCCGGGTGCAGTGGCTCATGCCTGTAATTCCAGCACTTTGGGAGGCCAAGGAGGGCGGATCACGAGGTCAGGAGACAGAGACCATTCTAGCCAACATTGGTGAAACCCTATCTCTACTAAAAATACAAAAAAATTAGCTGGATGTGGTGGCGCAAGCCTGTAGTCCCAACTCCTCGGGAGGCTGAGGCAGGAGAATTGCGTCAACCTGGGAGGCAGAGGTTGCAGTGAGCTGAGATTGGGCCACTGCACTCCAACCTGGCGACAGAGCAAAACTCCGTCTCCATATAAATAAGTAAATAAATAAAATAAAATAAAACAAAAATTTAAAAAAAGAAGAATTAAAAACTTCTGCTCTGCCAAAGACATTGTTAAAAGAAAGAAAAGACAATCTATGGAATGGAAGAAAATATTTGCCAAGCTTATATCTGACACTGAACCAATGTCCAGAATAAGAAAAAAGACTCTCAAAATTCGAGTTAGACATAGGTCATTCTGTGCTTTTAAAATACCGTTGAAAGCACAGAGGTGCCTTGGGAGTATCAGCTGGGATGGAGGAGAAGGTTCTGTAGTCAGAGATCCAGCCACCCCACAACCTGTCGTATCTGTACTGCAGTGATTCTGTGGCTTAATGGGAACGACGTAATGAGTCTCCTCTGAAGTTGGGCGAGGAGCAGTCAAAAGTTCCCATGAAACCCTTAGAAAGACACAGTTTAGAGATAGACGCCTCACCTTCCAAAAAGTCAACACAGCCAGTTTACCCTCTGGGTTTGGGACACTTGTTGGGTTAATACAAGTACTTGACTTCAGCTTGGGTATCATGTTCTAACACACACACACACACACACACACACACACACACACTCCTTCAAACAATAGTCACAGCAGTGTAGTGAGAATCTCACACTATGAGAAACATTTGAAAACGAAGACTGCTATTAAGGAAATAACAGACCCTCATCTTTATCTCCTACTAATTCCAGGCAACAGACATTGTGGTTGAATTTTCTACACTATTTAGATTACGTTTACATCCTCTTTCTCCTTCCCCTCCTCTTGCTTTTCTCCCTCCTTCATCTTTTCCTCCCCTTCTTTCTCTCTTCTTTTTTTTAGCATAAATATATATGATTCTCAGAGTAAACCTGTATGTGCTTTTCAGCATAAAGGTTGTCTGATGTTCAGCGCTGATGTGAACGTGATGTTCCCGGTAAATGTGTATAGAACATACACACATTTTCTTGTAAGATTTTCTTGTAAGACTTCATGTGAAGAAAGAGTTCTGCAGGTTAACAATAGTTGAAAGTCACTGTTATAGTGTACCACCAATGAGGAAAATTGAATCACTTGAAGCCAGGTGTCTTCTTTGTATACTGAAGCAAATAAATGAGTGAGATAAGACATAGGTGCCAGGCTTCTTGAACTTCAATCCAGTGCTCTTGTTCTTTGGCACAGGTTCTTTCTATTTTGAGAAACTCATAAATTAACAGCCAGAGAAAATACTCTTAGAGAGAAATCAGGGGTTCAGAATGCAGAGGCAATCTCTCTTCAAGTTCTCCCAAAACATACTTTCTCTAAGTGGGTAAAACTTAGCTATACTTCTCTCAGCTCGCTCTCTCTCTCTTTCTCTCTCTCTCTCTTTTTCTCCTCTTGGAAGACAATCATTGTTGTCAACATGAGTTCTGTACTGAGAAATGCCTGGGCAGGTCTGGAGACTGGCAGTTCAGGCACATTGCCCCTCTCCACCCCTCCTTCCCTCTTGCTGCTGTATCTAAGCAGCCAGTCTGGGCAGCCAGTGTTTCCTGAGGGGCAGCCCCCCTCAACTCAAGCTACCATGACTCGGGATGGGAAAAGGTACAGTCTATGGGAAGTGGGCCTTGGTAAAGCAAAATTTTTTTAAAACAAGCTCTATCCTTTAGTTTGAGGACAGAAGTGGGGAGCTAACCTGTGTTACCACTCGACTCCAAGTGTCAGCTGTCCCAAAACACTTACATGTATGCACTCTCTCTCTGTCTCTCTCTCCCACCTACTCCAAAGGAAATCGATCCATGGTTGAACTAACATTCTAGCTTCATTAAAGGGTACTGGTAGTTCCTAGACTGTGAACATCATGGAGCACTTTTTTGAATTCAAAAGACCTATCAAAAATAGATCAGGAGCAGATCAAATTAATATTTATGAACTCAATTATATAGAAGTGGACTTTCAGCAAGCATGCCAGCTGCCAACATTTATAAGGTCTCTTTCATCTGGCTCCTGGAATATAACTTTAAAAATACATAAAAGTAATTCCAGTTTCATTGGATTGTCCTTCTACACCATGCTTTGGCAGAGTTCCTGCAGTTGGTTTGGCTTAAAAGTCAGACAGAAGGAGGAAGAGCCACAGTGTGGATTTAGCAGGATTAAACAGCCAGTGTCAAACAAATTATGCTCTATTTCTTCTCTTGCTGGATTTTTCAAAATCTGATGCTGAATGGTTTTTTTTTTTTTTTGATACCTGTCTCTCTTTATTGTCATCACCTATCAATCTCAAAGCCAGCCATCAATCTACAAGTCATGTCTGTGATAAGAAGTTTCCCATAAAGAAATATCTGCTTTCATATACTTTTTCTCATAGTGGAAAGTATTGTAGGCTTTCACGGTGTGTGCTTTCCATTCACCCCTTCCATAAACACTGTACTCCTTTCTCAACACTGGAAAATATTAAAAGGTTGAGACACGTTGACTCACGATTTTGCACATTATAAACAAACCTGTTTCATGCTAATTAAATTAAAACAAATTCAATAATGATGCTTTCTGTGCAGACCTCATTGTCATTTCTAATGGCCTTTCTCATCATCTATTTTCTATCGTGTTACCAAAGATTGTATGAGCTTATCACTCTTAGCTCCAAATTCTAAAATGCAGGTAGTGAAATCATTAATCCATGCTGTGGACTAATTAGTTACTTCCAACCACAACCACCTTCCAAGATACACCCGAAAACTCAAAGGATGGTGACACTCCGTAATGTCACAGAGGGTATGTGTGGTTCTTGCCCGTTAGTATAATTGTGTTTTGGGGAACAGGGAAGAGGGCTAAGCATTGTGGCTCCAACAAGAAATGTTGTGTAAATCCCTCATTTAACAGAGAAGAGTCTGTTTTCCACAAAACTATGGAGTAAATAGCTGACCCCAAAGGAGTAACCCATGAAGTAGGATTTAGTCACATTCTTCTGCACTTTGTGGACAATTATTCTTGTTAGAATGCAGCAATGTGAAAATGCATTTCCTGCTGCTTCATCTTGGGGTTTAAATTGCCTCTTTAACATGTTTGTGTTTGTATCTTGAAGGATCATGCCAATCACAGGCCTAAGACCGTTACCTTCAGTAAGCCTTGTTTGCAAGGTAAACCTTTGGCTATTATCTGGAAACTTTGGTCCTAAGAGGGTTCCCTAATTGCTATGAGGGGTTTACTGTGCCTAAAATGTTTGCACAGTGTTGTTTATGCTGAAAACCTGCTTTCCTTCTTGGAGACTGTAGTTTGGTACATTCGAGGCAGATGATGTCACTAGAATTCAATACAACCAATGAGCTCACTCTGAGTCTCTAATGGGCTTCCCTGGGCGGAACTACTACATGCAGCTTTCTGCACTTTTGTTTCTAGGGAACAGTGTTTCTATGTGACCCTGCCTGGGAGAAGGAGCACAGGAAGCCTTCAAGTGGTTGCCTACAGACTCTGATCCTTTTTCTGTATGATCTCACTGTGCATCCTTTCTACACCTCTGTGATATTTCTTAGCTGGGAGAACAACTCTATGTTGGGTTCTGCATACTTCCAGTGACTCTCTGAACATAGGGGTAATCTTAGGGACCCCTGACATTGTTCTACAGGGCAATTGGCTCATTCCATGAGATTGTATAGGTAAACTGAGGACTTGGGAAGCTGCAGCAGCTGCATCTGGGCTCAGGAAGTTACCTGGCAGGTGACGAGCCTGGAGAGTGAGCTGGTTTCCTAGCATATTCATCAGGCAGACACCTGTGGGCACTCTCCTTTTTAAAATAAGAGATACTTGCTTTAAAAAGCAGATATTGAATATGATCCAAGATGGCCAAATAGGAACAGCTCTGGAGTGCAGTTTCCAGTGAGAACACAGAGGGTGAGTGATCACCACGTTTCCAAAGGAATTTTTATTGCCCACAGACCAGGAGATTCCCAGGTGGAAAAGTGCCATGAGTCTCCAGCATGGCTGTTTCAACTGGTGCAGTGGGTCTCCACACAAAAACTCACACAAATCTGGGTCCCATTTCAACTGGTGCCTGGAATACCTAGGAAACGGAGCCACCCATTCAACTGAAAAAGAGGAGGCTGAAACAGAGAGCCAGGTGATCTGGCTCGGTGGGTCCCACCCCCACAAAGGCCTGCCATCTGAAACGCTCTGGATTGAGAGTTTCGCAGCAATCACAGCTGGACCCAGGATGGTCCAGCTTTGTGGGGGAAAGGGTGTCTGCCATTACTGAGGCATTCCACCACTACTGAGGCACTCTGCCATTACTGAGGCAGTCTGATATTGCCAAGGCAGTCTGCCATTACCAAGGCAGTCTGCCATTACAGAGACAGTCCGCCATTACAGAGACAGTCTGCCGTTACAGAGACAGTCTGCCATTACTGAGGCAGTTCTAACTATACCTCTATAAACAAAACCACAAGGAAGTTCACACAGCAGCTGGGCAGAGCCCATGGCAGCTCAGCAACACCTCTGCTGGCAGACTGTGACTAGGCTACCTTGTTGCTGAGCAGGGCATCTCTGAAGAAAGGTAGCAGCATGGCAGGAACTTACAATAAAGCCCCACCTTCCCAGGACAGAGCACCTGGGGGAAAAAGGTTGTTATAAGCTCCGCTGCAGCAGACTTAAATGTACCTGGCCGGCAGCTCTGACTGGAATGATGGAGTTCACAGCTCAGCACTTGAACTCCTATAAGGGACAGACTGTCTCCTCAAGCAGCTCCCCAGCCCCTGTATATCCAAAGAGACAACTCATAAGGGAGAGCGCAGGCTGACATCTGGCGGGTATCCTTCTGGGAAAAAGATAACAGAAGAAGAAACTGGCAGCAATCCTTACTGTTCTGCAGCCACTGCAGGTGATTCCCAGGCAAGCAGGGTCTGGAGTGGACCTCCCAACAGTCCTGAGGAGGAGCCTGACTGTTAGAAGGAAAACTAAAAAACAGAAAGAAATAAATTCATCATCAACAAAAAGTATGTCCACTCAGAGATCCCATCTGAAAGTCACCAACTATAAAGACCACAGGTAGATAAATCCACAAAGATGGGAAGAAACCAGCACAAAAAGGATGAAAACACCTCAAACCAGAACACCCTTCCTCCTCCAAGGGATCACAACTCATCACCAGCAAAGGAACTAAGCTGGATGGAGAATGAGTCTGACAAATTGACAGAAACAGGCTTCAGAAAGTGGATAATTTAAAAGAACATGTGATAACCCAATGCAAAGAAACTAAGAACCCTGTAAAAAGGTTTGATGAAATGCTAACGAGAATAAACAGCTTAGAAAAGAATATAAATGAATTGATGGAGCTGAAAAACACACCAGGAGAACTTTGCAAAGCATACACAAGTTTCAATAGCCGAATTGACCAAGCAGAAGAAAGGATATCAGAGATTGAAGATCAACTCAATGAAATAAAATGAGAAGGCAAGAGTAGAGAAAAAAGAGTGAAAAGAAATGAATAAAGCCTCCAAGAAATATTGGACTATGTGAAAAGACCTAATCTATGTTTAATAGGTGTACCTGAATCTGATGGAGAGAATGAATCCAAGCTGGAAAACATGCTCCAGGATATTATCCAAGAGAAATTCCTCAATCTAGTAAGGCAGGCCATTATTCAAGTCTAGGAAACACAGAGAACACCACAAAGATATTCCTCAAGAAGAGCAACCCCAAGGCACATAATCGTCAGATTCACCAGGGTTGAAATGAAGGAAAAAGTGCTAAGGGCAGCCAGAGAGAAAGGTTGGGTTACCCACAAAGGCTAGCCCATCAGACTCACAGTGGATCTCTTGGCAGAAACCCTACAAGCCAGAAGAGAGTGGAGGCCAATATTCAACATTCTTAAAGAAAAGAACTTTCAACCTAGAATTTCATATCCAGCCAAATTAAGGTTCACAAGCGAAGGAGAAATAAAATCCTTTACGAACAAGCAATTACTCAGAGATTTCATCACCACCAGGCCTGCCTTACAAGAGCTCCTGAAACAAGCACTAAACATAGAAAGGAACAACCAGTACCAGTCACTCCAAAAACATACCAAATGATAAAAAGCATCAACACAATGAAGAAACTGCGTCAACTAATGAGCAAAACAACCAGCTAACATCAAAATGGCAGGATCAAATTCACACATA
>PVKV010000488.1:250584-285264 GCA_004027835.1 Alouatta palliata
AAAAAAAAAAAAAAAAAAAGCAGGAGTTGCAATCCTGATCTCTGATAAAATTGACTTTAAACCAACAAAGATCAAAAGAGACAAAGAAGGGCATTACATAATGTAAAAAGATCAATGCAACAAGAAGAGCTAACGATCCTAAATATATATGCACCCAATCCAGGAGCACCCTGATACATAAAGCAAGTTCTTAACAACCTACTAAGAGACTTAGACTCCCACACAATAATAGTGGGAGACTTTAACACTCCACTGTCAATATTAGGCAGATCAACAAGACAGAAAATAACAAGAATATTCAGGACTTGAACTCAGATATGGACCAAGCAAACCTAATAGACATTTACAGAACTCTGTACCCCAAATCCATAGGATATACATTCTATAGATTCAACGCTATCCCCACCAAGCTACCTATGGCCCTCTTCACATAACTGGAAAAAAACACCTTAAACTTCATATGGAACCAAAAGAGAGCCCACATAGCCAAGTCAATTCTAAGCAAAAAGAACAAAGCTGGAGGCATCAATGCTACCTGACTTTAAACTATACTATAAGGCTACAGTAAGCAAAACAGCATGGTACTGGTACCAAAACAGAGCTATAGACCAATGGAACAGAACAGAGGCCTCAGAGGCAATGCCGTACATCTACAACCATCTGGTCTTTGACAAACATGACAAAAACAAGCAATGGGGAAAGGATTCCCTGTTTAATAAATGGTGTTGAGAAAACTGGCTAGCCACGTGCAGAAAGCAGAAACTGGACCCCTTCCTGACACCTTACACTAAAATTAACTTCAGATGGATTAAACACTTAAACATAAGATCTAACACAATAAAAACCCTAGAAGAAAACCTAGGGAAAACCATTCAGGACATAGACATAGGCAAGGACTTCATGACTCAAACACCAAAAGCATTGACAACAAAAGCCAAAATAGACAAATGGGATCTAATTAAACTCCAGAGCTTCTGTACAGCAAAAGAAACAATCATTAGAGTGAATTGGCAACCAACAGAATGGGAAAAAATCTTTTGCAATCTACCCATCTGACAAAGGGCTCATATCCAGAATCTACAAAGAACTAAAACAGATTTACAAGAAAAAAAACAAACAAACCCATCCAAAAGTGGGCAAAGGATATGAACAGACCCTTTTCAAAAGAAGACATATATAAGGCCAACAAACATATGAAAAAATGCTCATCATCACTGGTCATTAGAGAAATGCAAATCAAAACCACATTGAGATACAATCTCACACCAGTTAGAATGGCAATCATTAAAAAATCTGGAGACAACAGATGCTGGAGAGGATGTGGAGAAATAGGAACACTTTTACACTGTTGGTGGGAGTGTAAATTAGTTCAACCATTGTGGAAGACAGTGTGGTGATTCCTCAAGGACCTAGAAATAGAAATTCCATTTGACCCAGCAATCTCATTACTGGGTATACATCCAAAGGATTATAAATCATTGTATCATAAAGACACATGCACATGTATGTTTTTTGTGGCACTGTTTACAATAGTAAAGACTTGGAACCAACCCAAATGCCTATCAATGATAGGCTGGACAGGGAAAATGTGGCACATATACACCATGGAATACTATGCAGCCATAAAAAACGATGAGTTCGTGTCCTTTGTAGGGACATGGATGAAACTGGAAACCATCATTCTCAGCAAACTGACACAAGAACAGAAAATCAAATACCACATGTTCTCACTCATAGGAGGTTGTTGAACAATGAGAACACGTGGACACAGGGAGGGGAGCATCACACACTGGGGTCTGTTGGGGGGGACTAGAGGAGGGACAGCAGGGGTTAGGGAGTTGGGAAGGGATAACATGGGGAGAAATGCCAGATATAGGTGATGGGGGTAGAGGCAGCAAACCACATTGCCATGTATGTACCTAGGCAACAATCCTGCATGTTCTTCACATGTATCCCAGAACCTAAAGTGCAATAAAATATTTATATTTTTTTAAAATTAGATGTTACAACTTATTTTTAATTTTTACAACAAATGTTTCATTTTTCACTATTAAAAAGAACATTACATATTTTATAGTTTGTTCTTTCCTATGTGTCTAATGCAAGTTGTTTAAACAGGAAAAATACACTTTAGTAATGCTCAATTTACTGATTGCATCATGATAGCTCCCTGGAAACTATTAGGTTCTTCTATTTAAATGCTTCTTTCTTTGTGGGGTTTACTGAACTGGCTCCCCTAGACCCGTTGTTTTCTATATTCTCAATTTGCCTGTACATCAAGTCTGAGTTCTCTAGTTAGCAAAGATGGTTTCATAGAAATATATCGCAACATATGACAGATGCCGTAACTTCGTAAACTGAGAAAACTGCTTCTGAGCAATCAGCTTTGCTGTGAGAATCTCCTTACCTTTTCAGGACTGGAAATGGTGAAAATACTAATACGGTTAAATAGCTTTGTTGGGCACCCACTGGCAGAGGGTGAAAGGGTCCCAGAATCCATAGAACCGCGTGTGCTTCTGCTTCATGGGCCTGAAAATAACCAGTTTTCTTCCCTTGAGTTTCATTCAAGACTTGGCTTTGGAGCTACATCTGAGAACAGAGTGATGGATCAGGCTCCAGAATCTAAAATGCAAGGTGCTGGTGAGTCACAGGAATGATAAACCCATGGGAGTGCCTCATGCTTAAATTCCTATCACACCTAGAAAATGTTCAGATTTCTTCTGTCTTGGTTTGTCTTCCAAAGCTGAAACCAAATAATATGAGGTACAAACCTAAATTATCCTAATGAGATCATTAAGACTATGTGCTACCCATTCACAGGATGTTAGTGATAACTCCCCACAATTCAAATCCATCTGGAAATACAAATATGACTTTCTTTTCAAAGTTTCTTTGCTAATGTAATTAGTTCAGGATCTTGAGATGAAATTATCCAGGCGTTAGGGTGGTTCCTAAATCCAATGACTGGTGCCGTAACAAGAATAGGAGAGAACATATAGAGACACACAGAAAAAAGAAGTCCAAGTGACAATAGGGGCAGAGATGGAAGTGATGGGGCCAGAAGCCAAGAACACCTTGAGTCCCCAGCAGCTGGACAAGGCAAGGAAGGACTTTTCCTTAAAGGCTTCAGAGGGGATGCCAAGGGTGGAGTCACAAAAGCGAGATCTACTTAGATTCCTATTTTCCCTTTAATTTGCTCTATTGGGGTAATGTTTTTCTTGCAAATGGATGAAAATGGGCAGATCCATGACTTTTGATGACAAAACACAGTCTCAGTTTTAAAATGATGCACGAATCTCAATTCTCAGCTACAATTGAAGGACAGCATTCTTCTCTTCTCCCAGCTGAAACTCCTTTGGTAGAAGTAGGCATGGTAAGTCTTTCTTATCACCCCTCGCCACTGGCCTCAAAGTTTTCTCTTCTGTCTTGGAGACTGAGAGTTCTGAGTTTGCAGAGCAGACACAGAGAGTGGGGAAGAGGTGTGGGAAGGGATGGGAAAGATGAGGTCATGAACACAGGGGTCAGCTGGCATCTGTGCCCTTGCTCCCTCGCCTGGGAGGCACTGTGTGGGGTGCTTTCTTTTTTTGTTTTTTAAGGGATGCTTTCATGGGTTCCTTGACAAACCTCACTCCCCCTTCCATGACTGGTGATCATCCACTCATGAGGCCCCAAAACTGGGTGACCACACTGTCTTCCCTACTTCACTGCAGGGAACCCCTTGGTCTACTTCCAACATTGTCTCAGTTTGAGGTCACCTTTCCAGGAGTTTTTCACATGACACCAGCCAGGCCCCACTGACTTACTCTTTGATGTTCTAGCCTCACCCCGTGTGGCAGCAACTATTGTTTCTCAGCTCTCAGAGTAGCTCAACTCCTCACCTGTCAAATCCCCCTGGAGTGAGTCAGGCCCTGGTACAGTGTGTCTTCCACTGCAGGGAACACATATTGGGGTTTTCAGGTAATCCTCCTGAAATTCTTTTTCCCTGAGCTGAGAGAGAAGACAAACCTCCCTTTCCCTCCACCCTGGGGCCTGGAATACACAAGGCACTTGGAACTCTCTGTAGTCCATCCCTTTCCTAAGCATTCCTCTTAATTTCTACCTCGTGTCGTTTCGTACCTGAGTAGGGGTTCTCCTTGTGCCCAGCACATCCTTTGGAGTTTAGCAGATGGTGTATGTTGGTCACGTGGCCACAGATGCAGTTTTGCCCTCTGCAGGTAAAATTGCCAGGAGAATGTCCGGTACGTGGAGGACACAGTCAGAGGGACCTGTTATTCAGTTATTATCGAGTACCTGGGGACATGATATTAGGAGAAGCTCCTTGAGGAAGAAACCTCTGCCAGCAAGACTCAAGCCCCCTGTGATAGTCATGATATATTTTTTGCGATGCTATCTCATGATCTAACTCACAGAGGCGGGCTCTCATTCAGAGTGAGTTCTTAGTGTTCTGGAGGCTGACTGGTTTGTGGCTCCTAAGACTTGGGTTGCCTGGAGGAGGAAGAAGGCAGAAGAGGAATGGGCAAGTCCCTGCAATCCTCAGGACCTTGAGCGGCCCAGGCATCGAGTTCCAGAATGCAAGGACACAGTGACACTTGCAGTGAGGTCAGGATGCCAGTCCGTGCTGGTCGCCTACCTGTAGTAGCCAGCATTTTCCACAGTCAGGAGCATCTCCGGCCCTCATTCCTTGATTTGCTTAAGTGACATGTGACTGGCCAAGCTCTGGGAGCAGAGGCTGGCAGGCATAAGGACAGAGCCTGCCTTGGGGGAGTTCCTGGCTGATTTTGTCCACACCAAAGTCTTCATTGGCCACCTTACATCACTGTCACCCACATCTCCCCCTCCCTCGTGGCGATTTTAAACCTCTTGGGTGGAGGGAGGGCGATGCTGTTGTTTGTTCCGGCTGCATCACTGTGTGTTTTCAGAGTCTCTCTGTTGGGTTAACTGGTCCTACAAAGGTGTCTTGCTACAGCATTGAGGTCCAGAAAAATTAATTACAGCATCTGGAAGTTGCTAGATTGGGTGGTGGCCTGTGCTTTTGCTGACCTCTTGGTTCACTATCAAAATTGTCTCTGGAATGATGCCAAAAGACTATGGCTACTTATTAAATTTCAGCATAACCAGTCTTGGTAAGATTTTTTAAAAAATCATTTGTGTTAGTTGACTCCAAATTCCATAAACATGCTGAAGGATAGTCTTAGAAGGCAATTCCCGATCCCTGTTTTAGAGGAAGACTGCCATGCTCTCTTTAAGTGGCTCCTAGGTACATTTTTGTTAGGCAGCAAGACCTGGAGAGATCCTGAAAATTAATTCTAGGCTAGTTCTCAATAAAGTAATGGCTGTAAAATGCTGGCCCACCGAATGAAAACTAAGGAAAACAACACCCAAGGCAACAGTAACAACACCAGCTGGTTACTGCACTAAGTTCTAACCAGGAGACCAAAGAAAACACTTTCTCATTTAGAGCAGAGTCTTTTTTGTTGTATTACTTTATTTTTGAGATGGAGTCTCACTCTGTCGCCCAGGCTGGAGTGCAGATGCATGATCTAGGCTCACTGTAACTTCCACCTCCCAGGTTCAAATGATTCTCCTGTTTCAGCCTCCCAAACAGCTAGGATTACAGTTGCATGTCACCACACCTGGCTGATGTTTTTAAAATATATTTTTGATAGAGGCAGGATTTCATCATGTTGGCCAGACTGGTCCCAAGCTCCTGATCTCAAATGGTCTACTGCCTTGGCTGAGTCATTTGTAAGTGCAGGAAAGTAGCTGAATGGGATCAAGTGCCTCAGAAGCCAAACAAGGAGCAGGGAGACATCTCAGGATTTAGCTGCTGTTACTCCAACCAAAAAGAAGGAATTGGGTAATTGGCTCTTTCCAGTATGACACGAGCACTGTAGACACGTCATCCTCATCCGTTTACGAAAAGCATGGATGGAGGCTGTGAGGCAGGGACCAGGATGAAACATTGTGAGTCTGGCTTGGAGTTGGGAGTCAGTTAGTAAATGGCTCATTTTCTTTGCCCCTTTTTCCTGCAGGGTTGCGTCTTGCTGGTGGGTGGGGGCAAGGGCAGAGCTAAATTCCTCTGCACAGGAGCTAGCTCTAGGTGATGCAATCTGGTTTTATTCAATGTATTGGCATATCTCTTCCAGGCCTACCAACTTGATGTGGGTCTGCTGGGCTACAGGATGAGTGATAGCATTTTATGAATGAAACTCCTGTTACTTTGTCTTCTGAGCTGATTATGGTAGCCCAGAAAGAGCACTAGGCCATTTCCATCTCATGAAAGCCCCATGCCTGTCCCCACGTACCTCGTTCCCACATCTGATCTCTGAGACTGACCCTGTTGATTCACATCACGGCCTCTGTCCATGCAGCCTCTCTCCACTGCAAAACTTGAGAAAAAAATCTTTTATTCTGAGGACAATGGAGATGGTGTCATGACGGTTCCTAAAGTTAGTCACAGCTTTGCAAGAGCTTGATTTGATACTGGACGTTTCTGAAAATGTGAAAGGGCCAGGCTAGTGGCTCACGTCTGTAATCCTAGCACTTTGGGAGGCCAAGGTGGGTGGATCACCTGAGATCAGGAGTTCGAGACCAACCCGGCCAACATGGTGAAACCCTGTTTCTACTAAAAATACAAAAAATTAGCCAGGGATGGTGGTGGATGCCTATAATCCCAGCTACTCCAGAGGTTGAGGCAGGAGAATCACTTGAACCCTGAAGGAGGAGGTTGCAGTGAGCAGAGAGGGCACCATTGCACTCCAGCCTGGGCAACAGAGGAAGACTCCACCTCAAAAAAATAAAATAAAATGCGAAAGGAGGTGTGCTATTTATTTTCTTGGTGTTAAAAATAAATCACAAATTTAGTATTCTAAAACAATGCATATTTATTATTTTCTGGCTTTGGTGGTCTTAAGCCTGACACATTGGCCAGGTGCTGTGGCTCATGCCTGTAATCCCAGCACTTTAAGAGGCCAAGGCGGGTGGATTACCTGAGATCAAAAGTTCAAGATCAGCCTGGCCAATGTGGTGAAATCCAGTCTCTACTAAAAATACAAAAAAATTAGCTGGGGATGGTGGTGAGTGCCTATAATCCCAGCTACTCCAGAGGCTGAGGCAGAAGAATCGCTTGAACCCAGGAGGCAGAGGTTGCAGTGAGCCAATACTGTGCCATTGCACTCCAGCCTGAACAATAAGGGCAAAATTCAGTTTCAAAAAAGAAAGAAGTCTGACACACATATGGTATATTTTTGGTTTATAGACAAGTTTTAAAACAGAAGACATTACTTTCTGTGAGTTATTCTTTGTATACAATGAAATGTTTTTGAGGCATTATTCTTATCAGTATAAACAGCACTCATTATTTTAACCCCTGCATAGTATTTTATATTCACATATACCAACCAGCATTTGCATTTCTCTTGTTGATCATTTAGGTTGTTTCCATCGTCAGTTCATCCATTGTTTGCTGCTACAATACAGTCTTGTTAAGCTTTCTCTGGCGGGAATAGGGTATTTGCCAATCCGTGGTACTTAGAAGTACATGGCTTAGAAAGATTCTAAGGTGGAGTCTGGATTCAGTGAGAAGCTCTAGGATGGATAAGCACTGTGGGTCTCTGCTGCAGGGAAAGGCAAATGGCACTACTGACAGCGTGCATCTGCTCTGCCTCCTGTTTCTGCATTGTGTGGTGGGGTCAGCCCTGCCCCTGCCATTCTCCATGTGTCCGGTGAGGCTGACATTTAGAATCACGACTCCAAAGGGTGTCAGACCTGTGGTCAGTGGCCTCAACAAATCTTTACTTAGTAGTGTAACTATAGTCTATTTATTAAGACAATAAATAGGTTCCCATGCATTTAAAATTTACTTAAAAAAAAAAACCTGAGAGTGAGTAATAATAGAGAAATGCAAATCAAAACCACAGTGGGACACTATGCACACCAGTCAGAATGGCTATTATTAAAGTCAACAAATAACACATGCTGGTGAGGTTGTGGAGAAAAGGGAATGCTGCTCATACACTGTTGGTGAAAGTGTAAATTAGTTAAACCACTGTGGAAAGCAGTGGGTGATTCCCCAAAGAACTAAAAGCAGAACTACCATTTGACCCACCAATCCTACTACTGGGTATATACCCAAGGGGATGTAAGTCATTCTATCATAAAGGTGCATGCACCTGTGCGTTCACTGCAGCACTATTCACAATGGCAAAGACAAGGAATTAACCTAAATGCCCATCAGTGGTAGACTGAATAAAGAAAATGTGGTGTATATACATGATGGAATACTATACAGCTATCAAAAAGAATGAGATCATGGAGATCATGTCCTTTGCACAAACATGGATGGAGCTGGAGGCTCCCTCAGCAAACTAACACAGGAACAGAAGACTAAATACTGCATGCTCTCACTTATAAGTGGGAGCGAAATCATGAGAACTCATGGCGGCCAAGAGGGGAGCAACAGACACTGGGGCTTAATTGAGGATGGAGAGTGGGAAGAGGGAGAGATTTAGGAAAGAAAAGAAAGCAACTATCAGACACTGTGCTTGGCACCAGCATGATGAAATTATCTGTGTACCAGAACCCCAAGTCATGAGTTGACCTATGTAGCAAACCTGTACGTGGGCACCTGAACCTAAAACACAAGCTAAAACACTTTAAAAATTATTTTTGTTTAGCCTCCACTCCATAAGACCGTTCAGACACTGCCTGTGTTTTTCTTCCCCCAGAGCAAGTGTGTTTGTGATTTGTTTGAAGACATGGTAGGACCACGTGGTCTGCCTGCTCTCGGCGGTAGGTTTCCAGAATAAACTTCAGGTAGATGGCACTTTTATGTTCTCTTATAAACCAGAATGAGCAAGGTGTTCTGCAAGCCGCTCTTACCTCGGTTATCTACAAATGGTTTCACAGCTGAAAGGATTAATTGTAAAATGTCAAGGAGAATATATGCCCACTGGTACACCCTGCAAATGACCAGAAATAACCATCTTTGCCCGAGCAGATTAAGCACTGTACTTTCTAATGTTCCTTTCTGTAGCTGCTCAAGAGTGGGAAAAGCCACCCTTCTAATGTCCCCAGTGGAATTCAGCTACTACAGTAAAGTATTGCTACAGTTTAGGAGACCTAATGATGGTATTTATTGGCGTAAATCTATTATGCCATTGTTCGCTAATAGGGGTTATCTGTTCTGTCATTTCTTGGCACGTAATAGAATATAAAAACATGAAAAGATAGTAGCTGGAGAATGAACTGGAGGCAGCTATGTGGAAAAGAAGACAGGCAAAAACCATGACGATGGCAGGTCATATTAACCTGCCTGCATTCAGACAGACCCTTTGCTAATGTATATTTTCTCATTGTAAACAAGTTCAGGAAAGAAGTGGCTGGTTGCTAGATGGTGTCAGTAAGTAACAGATTCTGAGTATTTCTGGGGCAGGAATACTGCCCCAGAAATACACATTTTTAGGGATTGTAATCAATATCATTAATATTTATAATATGTTTTAAGCAAAACAGATATTGGTGGCATAGCCATTAAAGACTTGTTTTTGTAAATGACATTTTATTGGAGCATAGTGATGGCTGTACATTTGTGTATTGTCTGTGGAGACTTGTGCCCTATGAGAGCAGAACTGAACAGCTGAGGCAGAGTCTGTAGGGTCACGAGTCTAAAATATTTAATCTCTGGCCCTTTGCAGAAATAGTTTGCTCATCCCTGATAGGGTATGTTCAACTACCTAGATTGAATTCTTTTCCTTCATTTGCTAGCTCTGTGACCTTAGGAAAGCTACATATATTTTGGAGTCTTGGTTTTCAAAATGGGTCAAATGATTCCTACCACAGCATCTCATTCATACACACTGAGAGTTAAACATGGAAATACTAAAAATAGCTAGCTTTTAGCATGATGTAGTAAGAATTTGGTAAATGTTAGAAGTTACTTTCATCATTAATTCTGTGTGCTTATAAAAGAGAGGTAAATGTCAAAAGATTTCTCAGCAAAGGTATTAGAGCTTCTCCCAGTTAGAGTGGGCATCAGCTGGAAGCTCGTGGACAGCTGTGACAGAGGCTGCTGGTGTGCACCTGCCTTGCTGGGAGAGATGGAGGGGCAATTGCAACACACTCTCACCCTTAGTGTATTCTGTACACAGTTTTAATTTTACCAATTGTTAAGATGATAGTTTTGGTTCCAATTGTGCTTGCTTTATCCATATATATTTGGTTTTATTTGTTTGTTTTTGTTTTTAAGATGAAATCTCACTCTGTCACCCAGGCTAGAGTGCAGTGGTGCCATCTAGGCTCACTGCAACCTCTGTCTCCCAGGTTCTAGCAATTCTCCTGACTCAGGCTTCCGAGTAGCTGGGATTACAGTCACGAGCCACATGCCTGGCTAATTTTTTGTATTTTCAATAGAGATGGGATTTCACCATGATGGCCAGGCTGGTCTTGAACTCCTGAGCTCAAGTGATCCACTTCCCTTGGCCTCCCAAAGTGCTAGGATTACAGGCATGGGCCACCGCACCCAGCCTATATCCTTATATTTTTGTTGATCTTATTTTGCACTGCATAATTTGCTGACAGATATAGGAAATGGCCCACATTTTAGCTGTTATTATTCCTGTTTTCTAATATTTTTCATGGGAACTTCTGGCTCATCCTTCTCGCAAATTACCTGCTAGGCCACATTCTTTATCTTCACTCTTTTTAACTCAAGTTCTCCAGGACGACAGTTTCCTTGTAAGCATGAAGAAATGAGGGCTCTTTCCTGGAGTTCCATCCAGTATCTTGTATCATGAACAATCCATAGGACCTTAGCAAATGTGTGGGCCTCCTTCAGCCAACTATTCGCTTCTAGCCTTGTGGATAGATGAAGGCGTATGCAATTTTTTTTTTTAAACAGAGTCTCACTCTGGAGTGCAGTGGTGTGATCCCAAGTCACTGCAACCTCTATCTCCCAGGTTCAAGCAATTCTGCCTCAGCCTCAGGTATAGCTGGAATTACAGGCTCCCACCACCGCGCCTGGCTCATTTTTGTATTTTTAGTAGAGACTGGGGTTTAACCATCTTGGCCAGGCTGGTCTCAAATTCCTGACCTGATGATCCACCTGCCTCAGCCTCCCAAAGTACTGGGATTATAGGCATGAGCCAACACGCCTGGCTGCTTTCATCTTTTTATTCCTTCACACAATTTACCATGATCCCAGGGGGAGAAAAGGAGATCCAGTCATGGGTTCAATCTACTGTATAGGGCTGGAAATCTCAACATATTTGTAAGAAGTAAGGTGCTATATAATTAGAAAAGACTTCCATCCCTCATCTCTTCAACAAGCATTGATTGATGGCCCTGTGTGACTGGCTCTGGGGTTGAAGCTGGGCCTAGAGGAAGGTTTAATTCCCAGTTTCTGGCATCACTAAGCTCATTATAGCCCCGGGAAGTGTTCTGTGTACAATAACAGACTTCCACTTTCTGGCAGAAATTTCTTTAAATGCGAAATGAAGGATTATCTAATTAAAGGCTGAGCTTAAAACACAGATCCCCTTAAGGGAAGTGTTGGTGTCTTCATTTATTTAGAATCAGTTGTAGAAGCACTGGGTCTTTTCCAGAGTGCCGAAAAGGGATAAGGAATATTTAGAAAACAATAGAAGAAAAAAAATAACAAGAGAAGTGTTGCTGTGGGCTTTAGGGCTAACTTGCCAATCTTTTTTCATTTCTCCAGAAACATGTCTTCCTTTGAAAAGTATTTACCTTTGGCCATTCAGGCAGCTCATCTACAGACAGCAATTACAAAACTATGTCTTCCTTCCAGGCCAGGGAAACTTGGAGAGAGAGGCGGTGACAGCACCATGAGGTGCCCAGCAGCTGGAAACCTAATGGAACAGAACACCGTCCATCCCCGGGAGATACGTGCAAGCACTCTGTGATTTTACAACCAGGGCAGACTTACCCTATGAGTATCCCTTGTGGGTGGTTCAGCATTCCCAGGTGAGAGGCAGCCATGTAGTAACCAGGCCAGCTTTGCAGGGACGTGAGTCACTTCCGGTAAGAAGTATCTGTCAGGGACACTGCTGCCCCACAGACTTGCCAAGGAGTGAGGGATAACATTCTCCAAACATTGCTGTTTCTGCATACATTTTTGTTACAAGGCAGTGGCAGACTGCTGCGGAGTACAAAGGAATGGCAAAGCTAAAATGGACCATTTCCTAAAAACAATGACATCAATCTGATTCTTCACAGCATAGAGGTATGGAAGAACAAATGCGTAACCATGCAGGCTGCCCGGTATCTGTTGTTCACTTGTGTTTTTGTGTTTTCATTCTGTCCTCTGTACTGTAAACTTCCTGAGGGTAGGTCCATAGTCAGATGCTGATGATGCTCCCAATGGATGTGCCAAAATGCTGAGGACATCATAGGTCAAGACTCATCAAATAAAGTTCCTCCAAACAACCAGGCTCAGAATTACGTTGAGTGAGGTGAGTGTAGTGAGAGTAAAAACGGGAAATGACGAGAATGGTGAGCTGGAGGACCTGGAGAACACAGACACTTGTGTCCGTGTGTGAATGGAAATCAGCAACACCAGGTCCCCCAACTCTTAACAAACCAGAAACCTGCTGTTGCTGTTTTTACTCTGGTGCTGTTTCTTACTGTGAGTTTCCTTTTATTTTTAGGATGAGTTTATCCTATTGTTTAATGTTACTTCAAGCAAATACACTAATACAAAACTGAGCGCGTGCCTGGTTTTGAAAACCTTAAGTGAGGTAATTGATCAACTGAAAGTTTTTTGATTTCTGGAACTGTGTCTTTTTTAATTTTTTTTCTGTTTTACCTCCACATCACCCATCATGAAGCCTGGTGTGAGGCGTCATGTTGATGCTGTGTAGTTTCCTAACGGTGCTTACGGAGCATTGCTGTGCTGCTCTGCTCAGCTGCCAGTGAACATGTTCAACTGAAGCCTGAGGTTGCTGAACTAGTGGCCTTCTCTTCTGCACTAGTTTTCTATTGCCACTGCAGCAATGACCACAAACTTAAGTGGTTTAAAAAAACACAACGGGGTCAGGCATGGTGGCTCATGCCTGTAATCCCAGCACTTTGGGAGGTTGAGGTGGGCGGATGACCTGCGGTCAGGAGTTTGAGACCAAACTGGTCAATATGGTAAAATCCTGTCTCTATTAAAATTACAAAAATTAGCCAGAAATGGTGGCACACACCTATAATCCCAGCTACTTGGGAGGCTGAGGCAGGAGAATTGCTTGAACCTGGGAGGCACAGGTTGCAGTGAGCCAAGATCATGCCACAGCACTTCAGACTGGGCAACGGAGCAAGATACTATCTCAAAAAAAAAAAAAAGAAAGAAAAGAAAAAAGAAAAACCACAGATGTGTCAGCCTACGGTTCTGCAGGTCCGATTCTGAAAATGGGACTCATCATGCTAAAATCCAGGCATGGGCAGGGTTGTGTGTCCTTCTGGAGACTGTAGGGAAGAATCTGTTTTCTTGCTCTTTCTGATTGTTGGTGGAATTCAGTTCCTTGTGATTGTAGGATCAGGGTTCCTATTTGCTATTGTCGTTTGCTGTAAACTTTAATCTGAGGGCCCCTCCTGGTGTCCAGAGGAAACCTGCACTCATGGGCTCATGGTCCTACCCCACTATTTTCAAAGCTAGCAGTGTCAGAGGTCAAAGTCTCACCTTCCAACCTCTTCTTCTCCTTGTAAGGACTCTTGTGATGTATTGGGCCCATCCAGACAATCCAGGGCCATCTTCCCATTTTAATATCAACTAATTAGAAATCTAAATTCCATCTGAAAACATAATGACCTTCTGCTTTGTAAGGTAACATATTCGTAGATTCTGGGGATTAGAACCAGGATATCTCTTGAGGGGCATTATTCTTTTTTTTTTTTTTTAAGGTATAAAGGAAAACATTTATTTAAAATGAAAAATTTTCAAAAGTTAACAAGTACGGCAAACATTACAAAATGTAGAAAAATAGCATCATTATTTTAATTAACTGCCACACATTTTAAATTTCTTTTCCCTATACATTTTCAGCATATTTTTGATTGCCTCTACATTATGATGGTAATATTGTAATATCAATCTCTGTAGAGAAAATGAAAAGATAATTTTGTCTTTCATCTTGCATAATGAATCAAATTTCTACTACTGGTGTTTTAGAAAAGTTTCTTTTTCACTTCACACTTTGTAATTGCTCTTATGTAAGCTTATGTAAGTGTTTATTATTATGATAAACTTTCAAGCTTGTGAAATTTTCTTGTGCAGGGACCAATGTTAAATCTCTTTGGATTGATGACTTTTTTTTTTTTTTTTTTTTGAGGCAGGCTCTCTGCTACTCAGGCTAGAGTGCAGTGGGACCATCACGATTCACTGCAGCCTCAACCTCCTGGTGATCTTCCCACTTCAGCCTCCAGAGTAGCTGGGACTACAGGTGCGCAGCACGATGCCCAGCTAGTTTTCTGTAGAGATGGGATCTCACTATGTTGTCCAGCCTGGTCTTGAGCTCCTTGGCTCAAGCAATCCCAAGCCATGGGGGGCCATTATTCTAACACACTTACCTAAACTGCCTGTGATACTGAAGCTGGGCAGTGTATCTGAGCTGCCTGAGCTTAAATACAGGGATAAACTTGACTCTGAAACCCAGAGATGTCTGGGATGATTTTCTGGAGCCAAAGCTCATTGGTAAAGAGAAAGTATGAGCTGCCTTACTATAAACAGCTTGCCCAGGTTAGCCAGGTCATCATGATATAAGGACCTCCATTATGCCTTGACCACGTGGACCATTTAACAAGACTGTCATCAGGGACAGAAGAGAGAAACATGGCTGGCCAGTGATGTCATCTGGAGGCCCACTGGAGTTTTTCACCCATGGAACTAGGGTAGGGTGAGACCAGCCTCATGCAGACCCTGTGGTCTGAGCCTGGGAAAGTCACTCAGGAAAATGTTGATCCTCTTACCAGAAAGGGGAATTGGATTGATCCTCGGCAGGGACAGACCACAGATAATCACCTGTTACCAAGTCTTTGCACAGACCACTTTGGTTTTGAGCACACTATATGTCTCCTTATGGATGCAGAAGTATCCCACGGCTTCACGAGATTTTTGTCTACCTACTGATTTTCTGTGTTTCTAACTACACTTCCCCAACTTCATAAGTTTTCTGTAAGCAGTCACCGTGTCCTCTCCACTCACTGTGTGCTAAGGCTTTGTTGCTCTAAGTGCAATCTTCTCCGTGATGGTCACTGCTATTGACATTCTTTTGTTTTGTTTTGTTTTGTTTTGAGGCTAGAGTGCAATGGTGTGATCTCGGCTCACTGCAACCTCCGCCTCCCAGGTTCAAGCAATTCTCCTGCCTCAGCCCACCGAGTAGCTGGGATTACAGGCACCCACCCCCACACCTGGCTGATTTTTGTATTTTTAGTAGAGACGGGGTTTCACCATGTTGGTCAGGCTGGTCTCAAACTCCTCGTGATCTGCCCACCTCTGCCTCCCAAAGTGCTAGGATTACAGGTGTGAGCTCCCGCGTCTGGCTGCTATTGACATTCTATGGACAACAATCCCCGTGTTTCTCCTCTCATTCTGCACTATTGAATGCCACATTTAACTTTCCTGGCCTCATTTATTATTATTATTATTTCTTGTCTTATATACTGTTATATCTCTAGACTGCGCACATCAGAAGTTTTAAATAAATATTTTTGAATGAGTCAAAAACTTGTGCTGAACAACTCCTTTCTGATCTATGCTTTCTCTACAGGCACCTGTCTCGTAAAGACAGACCTGAGGCAGCCTGGACACCTGTGGGTCAGTCCCCTCCAGTGGGCCTGCAGTTGACATCACTGGTGGTGTTTCCCTCTGCTGTCCCTATTTACCGTCCTGTTAAATGGCTCACATGGCCAGAGCATAATGGTGGTCTTTATGACATGCTGACGTCACTGCGACTGCTCTGACTCAGCACTTCTGCAACATTGATAACAAGCTGCAGTTTCCTCATTCCCCATTCACTGTTTCATCCTTCTAAGTGAATGTGCCAGACAATGTATGAAGCACTGGTAAAGGAATGAAGGACAAACTCTCTAGCTTCCAGTGTGGACTGCCGCATGGAAAGCATTATTTTTCTATTTCTATAGTTTGGCCCTGACTAGGATGAATTTGTGCCAGAGTGCTATGGGAAGGCCATTTTCCTGTGAACACAAGAAAGATGGAGAGGGAGTGTTACGGACCAGATTGTGTCTCTTCAAAATTCATATATTGATGCCCTAAGGCCAAGCATTTCAGGCTGTGATTGTGTTTAGACATAGGATCTTTGCAGAGGTAAATAAAATAGGGCTATTAGCATGAGCTACAATCCATCCCCTCCCTCCCTCCCTCCCTCCCTCCCTCCCTTTTTCCTTCCTTCCTTCCTTTCTCTTTCTTTCTTTTTTCTGTTTCTTTTTCTTTCTTTCTTTCTCTTTCTTTCTTTCTTTCTTTCTTTCTTTCTTTCTTTCTTTCTTTCTTTCTTTCTTTCTTTTCTTTTCTTTCTTCTTTCTTTCTTTCTTTCTTTCCTCTTTCTTTGATAGGATCTTGCTCTGTCTCAAAAAAGCCTGGAGTGCAGTGGTGCCATCACAGCTCACTGCAACCTTGAACTCTCAGGCTCAAGCGATCTCGGCCTCCTGAGTAGGTGGGACTACAGTCATGCATCTGTACACCCAGCTATTTATTTTTATTATTTCATAGAGACAGGAGTCTCACTATGTGGCACAGGCGGGTCTCCCACTCCTGGCTCAAGCAATTCTCCTGTGCCAACATCTCAAAGTTTTGGGATCCAGGCATGAGCCAGCACGTCCATCCACAATCCAGTCTTACCGGTGTCTTTTCTAGAACAGATCAGGGTACACAGAGAGCCACCAGCGGTGAGTGCACAGAGGAAGGGCCACATGAGAACACAGCAAGAAGGCCACATCTGCTCTCCAAGGAGACAGCCCTCATGAGAAACCAAAGCTGCTGACACCTCGATTTTGCACCTCCACCCTCGAGAGCTGTAAGAAGAAAAATTTCTGCTGCTCTAGGCCCCCCATCTGTAGTATTTTCTTATGGCAGCCCCAGCAAACAAGTACTGATTGGCACATATTTCTCCCTCATTTGTACTGCTAGGTCTACCCTACTCTACAGAAAACAAAAGCATGGGATTTTTTTTTTTTTTTAAGGAAAACTTTAATAAAAGATAAGGTTATGATTCCACCTTCAGTTTTCTAGGGAGATGGTGTTTACATGCTCAAAACAGACAATCCAGAGCAGGCAAGAGGGGAGAGCAAGAGAAAAGCTGCTGTGCTCTGCCTTTGAATCTAAACTCTGCTTTAGTGATGAGAATTCTCTCATAGTGAAACGATGCTTTAGATGGAAACCCTTATGCCCATGGCTTTCTGGAAAATAATCTTGTCTCCTTTTAATCTTTTCTGTATAAAGGTGATTGTGATAGATATTAAGTGTCACTTAATGATTGTTTTCTATGCCGTGGGTCTCTTGCATTTCTATATGGATTTTTTTTTTTTTTTTTTGAAATGGAGTCTCACTCTGTTGCCCAGGCTGGAGTACAGTGGCACAATCTCAGCTCACTGCAACCTCCGTCTACTGGGTTCAAGTGATTCTCCTGCCTCAGCCTCCCGGGTAGCTGGGACTACAGGCACACACCACCACACCCAGCTAATATTTTGTATTTTTAGTAGAGATGAGGTTTCACAGTGTTAGCCAGGATGGTCTCAATCTCCTGACCTCATCATCTGCCCACCTCGGCCTCCCAAAGTGCTGGGATTACAGGCGTGAGCCACTACGCCAGGCCATTTCTGTATGAATATTATAACATTGGTCTCTCCAACCAAACCAACTGGAATTTTAATAAAGATCACATTGATCTGTAGATCAATTTGAGGATCAATTTCGGGGTTACTCTCTCAGCAATATTAAGGTCTTCTTATCCACTCACATGCACTTTTCCATTTATTTATACCATCTTTCACTATGTTCAATGTTTCCTAGTTTTCAGTGCAATAATTATATTCACCTTTTATTAGATTTATTTCTATTTTTGATGATTTAATAAATAGAACTGCTTCTTCACTTCATTTTGGAATACGCATTGCTAACATGTAGAAATGCATGTGAATTCTGTATATTATCTTGTATCCTGAAATTTTATGGAACTCATTCACCAATTTGAGTAGCTTATCTGCGAATTGGTTAAGATTTTTATATACATACAACATCATGTCATCTGCAAATAAACATCTTTTTTTTTTTCTTTCCAATCTGAATACCTTTTAAATTATTATTGTTTTTCCCTAATTGTGCTGGTAGAACTGCCAGCAAAATGTTGAATAGAAGTGAAAAGCCTGGTCACCCTTTTCTAGTTCTTGATTTAAAATCTTGGTCTTCTTTTTCCAGCGTCTAGGCTTCCTCAAGGATAGTTTCTAGTGACTGTTTTGTTTTCCCTCTGTGCATGAGTCATACTTTTCCTTTTTTGTTTTTCTTTTTGAGATGGAGTCACCCAGGCTGGAGTGCAGTAGTGTGATCTCGGCTCACTGCAATCTCTATCTCCCAGGATCAAGCAATTCTCCTGCCTCAGCCTCCCAAGTAGCTGGGATTATAGGCGCCCACCACCATGCCCAGCTCATTTTTGTATTTTTAGTAGAGGTGGGGTTTCACCATGTTAGCCAGGATATTCTTGATCTCTTGACCTTTTGATTCGCCCATCTTGGCCTCCCAATGTACTGGGATTACAGGTGTGAGCCACTGCGCCCGGCCTTTTTTGTATTTTTTTAGTAGCGACGGAGTTTCTCTATGTTGGCCCGGCTGGTCTCAAACTCCTGACCTCACGATCCACCCGCCTTGGCCTCCCAAAATGCTGGGAGTACAGGCATGAGCCACTATGCCTGGCCACTTTACCTTTTTTTCAATATCTTATTTTTTGTTGAAAACTGTACATTTAAAATAACATGATATAACAACTGTGAAAACCAGACCTCCCTCCAGCCACACCCCTGCTGAGAACAGGACTTTTCTCTCTGAGCAAGTTCTCAGTCAGTTCAAATAAACATAATATCTACAGTGGAGTTTTTTCAGGGAGCTGACAGTTTCAGTGACGACAGTTATCAGAGATTTGAGACTTTGGAGAGCTCTAAGCCCAGTCTACCCCTCCAGTGGCTGCTCTGGTGTGGTTTTTAAAGCTACCGTGTTTGTGAGACTGCCAATTTCAAAGGATACGGCAGAACTGGGGAGAAAATAATGGGGATAATGAATATTCAAATGCCCCAAAACTCACTGGTTTTACCACATTCAACAATTTTTCTTGAGTAAACTCTCCTCAGACTGTTGCAAGACTTTGGTTAATTTCTAGAGTTCCGAAAAAGGTGATTTTGGCCATTTTCGGCAGTGTTCTCACTACTTTTCTGGTTGAATGTATTATTGGAAGGTTTTACTCCATCATTCAGGATGTGCTTCCTGGTATCTCTCTTTCAGGTTGCATAGAGGAGACATGCCTCATAATTAGCAATAAATAATGGTGGTTGGGTATTGAGAAGTTATGAAAGCCATTTGTTTTTCTAAATGCCTTTGTCTCTCTCCGTTTTGAACTCTCTTGGAAGTTGAAAACAAGGTTTGGGTGAGTTTCTTATATCATTCATTCTTGTATTCAGTAATTATTTATTCAGCTGGTAATTATTCCATCTGCACCATGCACTGGGCATTATGTTGGTCATGGTCAGCAAGGAAGACAAGGTCTTGGCACATGTGGAGCTAATATTCTGGAGAAAGACAGAAAATCAGCAAATGGATGTGTAACCAACAGAGTGAGTGTAGTTAATAATGTATGCTATGCCTGTAATCCCAGCATTCTGGGAGGCCGAGGAGGGCAGATCACAAGGTTAGGAGATAGAGACCATCCTGGCTAATATGGTGAAACTCATCTCTACAAAAATACAAAAAAAGAAAAAAAAATTAGCCAGGAGTGGTGGTACATGCCTGTAGTCCCAGCTATTCGGGAGGCTGAGGCAGGGGGATAGCTTGAACCTGGGAGGCTGAGATTACAGTGAGCCAGGATCACACCACTGCACTCCATCCTGGCAACAGAGTGAGAATCCGTCTCAAAAAAATAAAATAAAATAAAATAATGTGTGGTAATGTTGTACTGAACCGAGCATAGAAACTCAACACCAAGACAAAAGTATGCCAAATTGCAGAGTCTTTATTGCCGGCAGCCACGGAGGACTCACATCTCTCCAACCCGTGGCCCCAAAAGGAGGGTGTCAAGAACTTTTATACCCGTAAAAATAACCTTGGGAGTGAGGGTGAAGGGTGGGGGTGGGGGTGAGGGGCTTCAGACATTCCGAGGGCTAGTGGATTCTGTAAATCACCTTCTGGGTGGAGATGAGGGTGAGGGGCTCCGGACATTTCGAGGGCCAGGGGATTTTTTGACATTCTGATTGCTACTTAAGTGATTCACAAAAGTCAAGATTAGCATTTGTTTACACATTGTCTGGGTAGGGTGGCAATTACAGTCCTTAATTATTTATTCACATTTGGGTTATAGAGAGCAGTTTCAACAGAAAGCCGAGGTATGGTTGAGGCTTTTTACCATGTCACAGTATGAAGAAAATGAAAGAGTCATGTGATAGAGAGTGGTTGAGGATAGAATTGGGGACACAACTGTAAGGTGAGCCTCAAGGAAGGCCACTCCAGGAGTTGAGACTTAGGAAAAGTGATTGGCTATGAGTGCACCTGGGTGGGGTGTGACGTGGGGGCTGCTCCAAGGCATCTGCAAGCAATGGCAAAGTTTCCAGGCCATAAATAACCTTGACTTGTTTTAGGGACAGACAGAGAATTATTGGTTCAAGTGGAGAGAAAGGGAGAAGATAACAGATGAGCTCAATGGGAATTTCCCATTGGAGAGAGATGTATAATTACCTTGTCCTGTAAGTTACCTGGTGTGGTCTACTTTCTACAGATGAGCCACCTGAGACTTGTTGAGGGAAAAGCTTCTTACAACAGCTCAACAATAACTATTAAGCTTTTAATGTACATTCTTCGACTCAGCATGTCTCTGTTCACATTAATTCCACAGATAACATAGGAAATGGTGCACCCAAGCACTTGTTAAAGAGTGCATGTTACCTCATTGTTTGTAGCAGGAACAGATTGAAAACAATGTAAATGTTCACCAGTAGGAGTCACCTGGGTAGAATATGGAGAAGCCAGTTCTAAAACAGAGGACCAAAGAGTCATTTAAAAAATTGTGTATCTATCTATCTCTCTGTCTCTCTGTCTATCCATCTATCATCTATCTGTCTGTCTATCTAACTGTACTGATATTTGCCAAGAAAGTTTAAGTACAAAAAGCAAGTGCAGAACACTATAAAATTTGAAAGCATTTGTGTTAAAAATGGGAGATATTAATATGTGTGTATTTTTATGCATGAATCTCTTATCTGTAAACAAATGAGGAAGTAAACTGTCATATAAATTTATTATATAAATAATATAATACTGGATTCAAGAGTAATAATGAGATTTTCATACATACATGCATGCATACATATATACCTATTACACCCCATATAAACATATATGATGATATACATACATAAAGAAATGAGAGCAAAATAAATATCCGTTTTTCTTACAACCTAGCTTAAGAACTAGGAAATCACCAACGTGAGCCTATTTTTTACTGGATGATTGTTAGTGCTCTTATTTTTTTCAGCATGTACATACATTACCTTTCAAGACTTCAAACATCAAGAAATAAAAATAAGATATTATGAGACATTATAATAGGAGGCTACATCCATGAAAACAAAAACAAAATAAAAATCCAAATATACATGACTTTCTAAGATGATGAGTAGCAGAAACGTATTTCGGGCCTGCCTCTGTGGTACCAGACTCTGCTGTGTTTCCATGCTCGTGTTGCTGGCCTGAGGAGCCCAGGTGTCTTGTTGTGTCAACAGCTCTTCAGACCTCTGTGGTAGATGCTTCATCCTGATGTTTATCTGGAATGAGCACCACTGTTGAAAAGTCTTGGCCAGGCAATGACCACCCGTCTAGTGAGGTTGCTGGTTGAAGACGTGTTAGAATCCCTTTTGCAGGTTTTACTTTTGATTCAATGATGAAAGAACAGATGAGTGAGAGAGAAAAAAAAACAATCCTGAAAAAGCCTGTGGATTCTGAAAATCTAACAGCATATTTGAGCAGGGTGAGCAAGATCTGTCCTGGACAGTATCTCCCTGGGAAGTTCCAGCAGGAAGGTAGGTAAGGATGGGAAATGGCACATCACAATTTTTTGATATGCTTTGAGTCAGTTCTTTGTGTTCAATTAAACATGATTTCTGTATGTAGCACATAGACATACAGAAACCTAAACAGAAATGTCTGTAGGGGAAACAACAGCTTCTACTTTAATACTTAGCAGGTGCATTGCCAGCATGAGCTACCGCAGGCTCAGTTATTCCATCACTGGCTGTTTCCTTGTGCTGCAGGCAAAGAAAGGCAGGTTAGGAAACGCATCAGCCTGCCTGCTGCTGCCGAGAACTGGATGAAGGCCTCTGGTCCAGTTGCCACTGCAGCCATTGTCTGCCTCTGAGCAGAGGAGGTTGAAGAATAAACATGCTGGAGGAAAAGAAGGAGACAGTCGTTAAGAAAATTATATCCTAATTTATGGCAATCTAGATTGAAAGGAGGCCAAGTCAAGGAGAGGAGGTTTGAGAAAGGAAGCATGACATGTCCTCAACGACAATTGAGCTCCAGGATCCAACTGTTCCTGAAACTGGAACTGTTTTAGACATTTTTAATTATCCAAGATGCTAAGTGTTCTTTTTTGCTTCAGCTTTCTTGGGTTGGGTCTCTACCACTTGAAAACTCCTCAGCTCCCTAATCCTCACTATTGCAACCCCACTACCCTGCCAGACTCCTATTTTCCCTAAGTCAGGAATATTTAATTAAGGGCAAATATAATCAAAGGCCTATATTTGGTGATCTTTTACATCCACCCCTATCTCAGAGTGAGTTTATTCATGTTAATGAATCGTGGAATCCCTGCAGCCCTGCACTAAAGTAAGAAATGGGTGGGGTGGAGTTTGATGTCTCTCTAGTCTAGGGTCCATTGGGCTACATCCAAGACACATCTTACTTTATGGAAATTGAGAGTTCAGTAGAGCAACTTACCCAAACCATATTATCATACTTGAATTTTTCATATGACAATATTTGCATGTATTAACCATACTCATGGCATTGAAGGATACTATTTTCATCTTGGAGCCAGAATGTCACAAATCTATATAAGGTCAAAGAATAATAAAAAGGCAAAAATCAATGAAAGCAATAGCCTGTGGGCACATAAATCAGAAAAGAAAATTACAGTTCTACAGAACTCCAGCCTATTAGCCCAAAGCCAAGGACAATGGACTCCCCGAGAAACCTTGTCCTCGGATGCAGTGTAAATAATCCAGGGGGTAGAATTCAGGAAATTCAGGACTTAATAACTCAGCTATGTGGTATTGGGGAATTTACATACACTGGCTCTAATATTCTGATGTGTAAGTGGAGGCACACATACCAAACTTTACACTTTTTCTGGGGTTACATGAATATTACAATGAGATATTACAATATTTGAAAGTTCTCTGACACATCCTACATTTGCTATAGAAATGTTGCATAATGTATAAAGTAAATTTGCATTTAAGTAATGCCATCAGTATTCTGGAAAGACCTTTACAATACAATTTATCGAGTAGGTTTGACTCACAGTAAAAAGTGTATTTTATATTATCCATCAGTTAATACACATTTAATATTAGAATAAAATCAAGTAATAAAGAAACATGCTAACAGTTATTATCTAGAGATGCACTCTTCTAGTTGATTGTTTTCTGCTTTGTTTTTCCATTCTACTGTCATCTTATTTTATGCCATTCTTATATTCCCAAGGTAAGCTAAATGGTGCTGTATTAGTAAACACTCCCAGTGTCTCAGTCAGATAAACAACAACTTTATTCCTTGTTTGTGCTGATGTCTGTCACAGGTGCCTGAGGCTCTGCTTAGCATTGTCATCCTTCTAGAAACTTCAGGATCATTCTGGAAACTTTAGCCAGAGTACTGATAGTTGTTATACTAGAATGTGAGAGAGCTCTCTCTAGTCATACTGGCACATGAATGTTCTGGCCTGGAAACGAATCCCATTATTTCTTCATCCATTCCTCAGCCAGTTTTAGTCATGTGATTCTACCAACCCTAAAGTGATCAGGAGGTCATGTCAGCCATGTGGCCTGATGCGAACTGGAAATGCCTGGCTCCTAATGACCATGCCTGATGATCACCACCTCTCCATTCTGAGTTAAGGAAGGTTCTCTTTTAGGGCCAACTAACACTGATTTCATTACTCACTAATGGTTGCAATCTATAGCATTCCATTTCTTCTCTGTGTCAACCTGACTTTTAAGCTAAAACTGAACTGCTGGGAAGATAATCTTCTGTGAGGCAGAAAGTACCCGTGAGAGTGGGAGCAGGTGTGTGAGAACCCAGAGACAGACAAAGGGCGTGGCACATGCCAGAAACCACAGAAAAATGGAGTGGGCACAGGACAGTCATAGGAAATTAGACTACAGAGACAAGCAGGATCTCAAGCAGTCAACAATATTCTCCTAAGGCAAAATTACTGAAAAATTTTATATATTGCATATATTTAAGGTACACAACAGATTATGTGTTGATACATTTGTACTTACATAGTAAAAAGGTTACTACAGCCAAGAAAATTAGCATGCCCATCATTTCACTCAGTTACCTTTTTTTAAATGGTAAGAGCACCTAAAATCTACTCTCAGCAGTTTTTTGTTTGTTTGTTTGTTTCTTTGTGTGTTTTTGAGATGGAATCTGGCTGTATTGCCCAGGCTGCAGGGCAGTGGTGCAATCTCAGCTCACTATAACCTCCATCTCCTGGATTCAAGCAATTCTCCTTCCTCAGCTTCCTGAGTAGCTGGGATTAGAGAGAGGCATGCACCACCATGCCTGCCTAGGTTTTGTATTTTAGTAGAGACAGGGTTTCACCATGTTGGCCAGGCTGGTCTCAAACTCCTGACCTCAGGTGATCCGACCCACCTCAGCCTCCCAAAGTGCTGGGATTACAGAGGGCATGAGCCACCATGCCCAGCCTTCTCAGAAAATTTTTAGCCACAGTATAATACTCTATTACTAACCATGGTCCTTACACTCTACATTAGATGTCTAGATTTTTTCATCCTACGTAACTGCATCTTTCTACCCTTTGAACTACGTCTCTCCTCCCTTCCCCACCCCCGGTGACCACTTTTATATTCTGCTTTTATATATTCAACTTTTTAAAAAAGATTCCACATGTAAGTAAGATTATGCAGTATTTTTCTTTCTGTGTCTGGCCTATTTTACTACTTTTAAGTAGGTGAGAAGCATGTTCTGATATATATTTAAGAAAACTGATTGGGGCTGGGTGCCATGGCTCATACCTAAAATCTCAGCACTTTGGAAGTATGAGGAGGAAGGATTGCTTGAAGCCAGGGGTTCCAGATCAGCCTGGGCAACAAACCAATACTCTGTCTCTACAAGAAATTTGAAAAATTAGTTGGGCACTGTGGCATGTTCTTGTAGTACTTGGGAAGCTGAGGCAGGAGGATCACTGGAGCCCAGGAGTTTGGAGGCTATGACTGTGCTACTGTACTCCAATTACAGCCTGAGTGATACAGCAAAACCCTGTCTCTAAAAAAATAAAAATTAACAAAAAAGAAAAAAATTGGATGCCTGGTAGATGTGTGGGGACTGGGATGGGAATTGCAAGGGAGGACGGAGTAACCATCCAGGTAAGAGATGAAGCTGCTTGTTGGAGAAGGAGGCAGTGGAAGTGTCAACAGGGCAAATGCTAAGAGCCCTTCTCAAGGCACTAGCTCACATCTTGCTGTAACCTGAGTTGACATGAGAGTAAAGCCTTTATAAACTTCAGACTAAACTGTGAATTAGAAATAAAGCACTATTGGTCTGTTATGTTTATATTGAGGATTCCCTCTGTGTTTGTCCATTTTCACTCTGCTGATAAAGACATACCCGAGACTGGGTAATTTATAAAGAAAAAGAGGTTTAATGGACTCACAGTTCCACATGGCTGGGGAGGCCTCACAATCATGGCAGAAGGAAAAAGGCACTTCTTACATGGCAACAGCAAGAGAGAATGAGAATCAAACGAAAGGGGTTTCCCTTATAAAACCTTCAGATCTTGTGAGACTCACTACTACAAGAAGAATATGCGGGAACCACCCGCATGATTCAATTATCTCACTGGGTCCCTCCCACAACATGTGGGAATTATGAGAGCTACAATTCAAAATGAGATTTAGGTGGGGACACAGTCAAACCATATTACCCTCTATAGCTGCCTTCAGCCAAGAGGACATGGTTAGTCCCAAGGATGATTCTAAAAAAAAAAAAAAAAACCCTCCTAAGCTACATATGGAAAGTCACTGCATAAAATACATTTTGGCAGCTGTTGTGACATATTATTTATCACTGTGAGTCTTTAACAAAAATGCCTGTCGTGATAACAAGCCGTCTGCTGAAACAGCTGCTAAGAAATGTTAACGTTAACCTCCTTTATTAATGAAGAGAAATGCTTCTCTGTGTGCCTACCTTCCTGCATCTGTGACACCACAGCTGAGGAAGTTCAGAATCTTAGAACCACCCAAGCAGCAAACGTCTTCCTTTCAGACCCCGAAACTCTAGCCGTTTAGCAAAGCCTTTCAGATGAGCAGAGTTCCATCAACTACAGAGTAAGAACAGACAGAATAGGGAAACAAAACCAATCACATGAATAGAGTTATAGAAGAGCTTAGGGGAATTCTTAGAACAGGTCTTAGATGTTAATTTCAAGTACATTTTGGGAGCTCTTATTTACATATCCCCAAATGGACTTCAATTTTGCCACAGTCAATTCTCATTTAACCTGTTTGATTTAAACAAAACACTCAGGCCTTTAGCGAGCTCCATTTTTAATGAGTAAAAGACTACCATTCTTTAAGGCGGTTTAAGGTATTACAAGAATTTAGAAAAAGAAACACTCCATTTAAAAATATTTGTTAATGCAGCATGTTGGCTTTCAGAATTGAGTGAATTGTAGAATCACCAGGTGAGCTAATTTTGCACGCAGATTCCTGGACTATCAACTCCTAGAGAGTGATTTAGGAAGTTTGTGTATGTCCTTGAAATCTCCTGTGGTGTTAAAATACCCCAGGTGAGTCTGATAGAGGGCTTCCCAGAACGAACACACTCTGAAAACAATAATTTAGGTTTATAATTGGCTAGTGTCTACTCAAAACATTACTGGTGCTATTATCCTCATACTGCTACTCTGTGGCTAAAAAAAAATAAATTACAGACAGATGATAAAGAAAGGAAGCAAATCCAACCCTATTAATTTCAAATCCCATGTCCTTTCCATAAAACTCCAGTTTTTTCTCTATGATGGGACCATTTTTCCATCTCTATCATGACATAAGTGATGAGGGAATCATTTATTCAAGTAAAATAATTTCATTCTTCAAAACAAATATTTGAATTGGGAAATAGATGCAAATCCATTGCTAAAGTTGGTTAAATGTGGATAAGTATATAGAATATAATAATTTTTACTTAACATCCTATTACCTAGAGATAATCACTGTTAACTCTATTATAAAGTAATAATAGGTTGTATCTGTGAGGTTAAAATGGAATGAGCAATTCCTGCACTAACAAGGAGACAGTAGAAATGTGACCTTCTACAAAAAATGTTGGCCACATGTAGTAAAACCTTAGAACCCTCATGAGTTGTTATAGATTTACCTCCAGCTTTTCTCTGTATCCATTCTTTATTAACAAGATGAAATTCTGGTATATCTGCTACCTTTAAACATGATAGGTTTTTTTTTTTTTTCAATTTACAGTACCTTGTGCATTTTCCCATGTTCATTGTCTCCTAAAAAAGATTTATTTTATTATTACTATTATTATTGAGATGGCGTTTCACTCTTGTTTCCCAGGCTGGAGTACAGCCAGGCTCACTGCAACCTCCACCTCCTGGGCTCAAGTAATTCTCCCGCCTCAACCTCCCGAGTAGCTGGGATTACAGATATGTGCCACCATGCCCAGCTAATTTTTTGCATTTTTAGTAGAGACAGATTTCACCATGTTGGTCAGGCTGGTCTTGAACTCCTGACCCCTGGCTTTGAACACCTGGCCTCAGGTGATCCACTGCCTTGGCCTCCCAAAGTGCTGGGATTACAGATGTGAGCTACCACGCCCGGCCCATTATTACTATTAGTATAATTACTGTCACTTAGAGACAGTGTCTCACTCTGTCACTCAGGTTGGAGTGCAGTGGCACAATCATTATTCATTGCAGCCTTAAACTCCTGGGCTCAAGTGATCCTCCCACCTCAGCCTCCCAAGTATCTGGGACTACAGATGTGCACCACCACACCCAGCTAATTTTTAAATATTTTGTAGAGACAGGATCTTCCTCTGTTGCCCAAACTGGTCTCGAACTCCTGGACTCAAGAGATCCTGCTGCCTCTGCCTCCCAAAGTGCTACAATTACAGGCATGAGCCACTGCACCTGACCTCCCTTCTGTGTCTTCCTGTGTGACGAAGTAACCTCACATCTTCTCTCCAGAGCTACTCCACAGGTCTTGTCACTTGACACTGGATATGAATACCCAAGCTCTTTTAAAAACACCGTTTGATCCAATAGTTCATATGATTTACTTCCCAGCCAGAAAAGAAAAAGCAGT
Organism: Alouatta palliata; assembly: GCA_004027835.1. Taxonomy (NCBI): domain Eukaryota; kingdom Metazoa; phylum Chordata; class Mammalia; order Primates; family Atelidae; genus Alouatta; species Alouatta palliata. The sequence goes on from PVKV010000488.1 coordinate 279,415, forward strand.
GATTGCTGTATTCGATAATGGCATTTGTAGCCAAATGTATAACCTCCCAGTGAGAATGCTGAGGGGTATTTACTTCCCAGGGAGACTCACATGAGACAAGCACCCAGCTGGTGTCTCTCTCCAGGGGACTTCAGGCTTCTCAGCATTTGCAGGATGTGGTGCCAGTGGGGAACTGGATGTTTCCTCACCACAGAGTGAGAGCGGCCTCTCCACGTCTGGTGCTGTGAAGGTTGGAAGCAGGTGAGGGTAGCACCATCTTTTGACTTGCTGGCTCACTGTCATGTCACAGTGGCAGTAAAATTCAGAGCTGCAATCTAGGTCAGGCACCAATCAGCAAGCTACTGCTCCTGGGCCAGATCCTGGAAGGTCCATTTACACGATATCCTCTGTGGCTGCTTGTACAACACAAAGGCAGAGTTGAGTGGGTGTGGCTGAGATTACATGACCCCAAAAGCATGAAATATTTTTTTATTGTACTTTAGATTCTGGGGTACATGTGCAGATCATGCAAGATTGTGGCATAGGCACATTCATGGCAAGGTGGTTTCCTGCCTCCATCCCCCCATCTCCTATACCTGACATTTCTTCTCTTGTTATCCCTCCCCACCCTCCCTCCCATTTCCTTCCCTTAGTGCCCCGCACAGACCCCAGTGTGTGATGCTCCCCTCTGTGTCCACTTGTTCTTATTGTTCAACACCCACCTAAGAGTGAGAACATGCGGTGTTTGGTTTTCTGTTTCTGTGTCAGTTTGCTGAGAGTGATGGTTTCCAGGTTCATCCATATCCCTACAAAGGACACGAACTCGTTGTTTTTTAGGGCCGCAGAGTATTCCATGGTGTATATGTGCCACATTTTCTTTGTCCAGTCTACCATTGATGGGCATTTGGGCTGATTCCAAGTCTTTGCTATTGTAGACAGTGCCATAGTGAACATATGTGTGCATGTGTCTTTATAATAGAATGATTTATAGTCCTTTGGGTATATACCCAGTAATGGGATTGCTGGGTAAAATTGAATTTCTATTTCTAGATCCTTGAGGAATCACCACATTGTCTTCCACAATGGTTGAACTAATTTTTTTTAAATCATAAAATATTTGCTGTGTGGCCCTTTATATTAAAGTAAGTTTAACGTAAATTTAAAGTAACATCATGTTTCTTGACCTCTGATCTAGACAAAACAATGTCCCTGAGCCACAGAGATTCGGGATGTAATGGAACAGAATCAGAAAGGAAATGCCAAAAGTCACCCATCCAAAACCACCACCCCTCCCTCTCAAAGTCTTCCCAGTGGCCACAGAGGCCTCGGTAGAAGAGTTCCCTCCCTTCCCTGAACTCCTTTTACTGACAAAGTTGCAGACTCATTTCTCTGCAAGATTTCTGTGTGCCTGCTTTCGGACTTGGCATACCCTTACAATAGAAATTATTTTCTAGTGTATTAGCTTCATTGATTTATTTGCTCTGTGTTGTGTGCTATTTTTGTAGATGTAGAATCTGAAATTTATTAGTAGATGAATCTCCCTGGATATTACAGGTGTCACAGTGGGCACAGCATGGAATGAGAGGCCAATGGAGGCTACATGAACTTTTCATGCAGGTTGGAGCAGAGAATTTCCCTTGGGTAAACTATTTCTAGCAAAAGGACAGTCGAAGGCCACAGAGTACAAACGTTCAGCTGAGCACCAGCCCCACTCCCACCAGGTGAGTGCCCAGTCTGTAGGTGTCTGAACACACTTAGGGCTGCTGAGAACAGTTGAATGTGTGAGGCAATGCACGATACTCCCTATCCCATAGCAGACACCACAGATTTAGGTATTCAGCAGGACACTGTTAGAGCAGATGGCAGTGAAGTGTCTGTTCAACCCAACCAGTCATTTTTGATCATTTTCTATTAGGAGGAAACAAAGTATTTTGAGACAGAGGTATCTTTTGCTAATATGCACAAGAATATATTGGCACTAGATTGGGAATGGATTACTTCCTGAGTTAGCTCAAGTAATAATTCATACAATAATATTTAGCGTGTGTTTTCTGTGCATCTACAATGTGCCAGTAACTCAGCAAGGCTGTTGGAAGACAATGGAGAAAAAAGCAAGAAAACATTCGTCCCTGAGAGGGGTGAGTCGGGGGCGTTTGGCATGGATGGGTCAGGGGAGGTAGAGTCTGATGACGCAAATTCATAAACATTTGGATGAGGAGTATGAACTTGACCTTAGAGTCCCATGTTTCCCAAAGTGGAGGATGTGTGTCTCTGGTGCTATGATGATTTCCGGTAGGATGAGAACACAGTCCTAATTAGCACTGAGCCGTGCAGGGAGAAAGACATTCCCTTTGCAGATCTCTTTCGCTCTTTTGGATAACTCAACTACAGGATCTCCCTTGGGTGTTCCAATACCTTGATTAACCCTCTAACATTTGCAATCACCTCCTTGTGACAGAGAAATAGTAGCCCTTAGGCCCAGGGCTTTGGCAGAGGGAAGTATCCTCCTGCAATTAAAAGTCAGTAATAACAAGAGTGTGTGTATGTGGGTTTACATGCTAAATATATTTAATTAAAATATTTAATTAATACAAATTTTAATTAAAGTGTGATCTGCTTTAATAAAATAAATGAATACAATATAATGAAGGTGACACCAGGTTATGGGGAAAAATGGGTGAGCTTCATATGTGAATGGCTGCAGCTGGGGGAACAGTACCAAGGGTTATTGTCAGTGCACAGGTGTGACTGAGCTCCTTGGAGTTCTGCCTGTCTGGAAATCCAGGCCTCTCTCCCCTAAGCTCTTCTCCAGGAGCTCCCGGCAGGGCTACATCTAGGCTACATCCAGGGACATCTGTTTTCTGGCTCTGAGATTTAATTCTCCAGCTTCCTCCTCTGGAAATGCAGTGCACACTGATGCTCTGAGCTCCACCTGCCAGCTGCTCAGCCTGGTTTTAGCTCAAGTGGGAAAAGACTTTCAGGATTTATGATGTTCCGAGAGGACATTGAGAGCCAAAATCTTTACTTGCCAGAGGGCTGTAGTGGAATTATGGAGATGAGAGGTTCTCTCCTGAGAAGGAGTGTGTTGCTCAGCAGAGGAATTTCCAAAGGTCTGAGAGTGTCCAGTGCAAGAGGGAGGTGATGCTTTCCATGCACATGGGGAGGGGTAGCAGGTGAGTAACTTTTCCTCTTTTAGCTAATCTTCATGGTCACACACCTTCTCCAAGACTATCTGAGCCCCAGGAAGCAGGTGGAGGCGGCTGCCTGTCATTTTCTTACTTTACCTGCCTTATGATCCTGGGAAAATCATGCCTTTGCTTTGGGTCTCAAGTCCTGATCACATAAAATGGAGAGGTTGGATAGATGAGTCTTTTTTGTTTTGTTTCTTTAGTGATTGTTCTTTTTTTTTCTTTCACTTTTCTTCTGACTTCTTCTCTCACTCACTTTTATACTCCCACCCTCTATGTCTCCCACATTTTCCTCTCTCAGTCTATGTATGTATGTATCTAGCTAGCTAGCTCTATATCTATTTATCTAATGTATCTAACATCTGTCTATATCCATCAATCTATCCGTCATCTATCAGTCTATCTATTATCTATCTATCTGCCTATCTGTCTATATCTATCATCTTCCTGTCTGTCTATGTCTATCATTTATCTATTTATCTGTCTTTCTACCTATCTATATCTATCTATCATCATCAGCAGCATCTATCTGTCTCTATCTATTATCTGTCTTTCTATATGTATATATCTATCATCTATCTATCATCTATCATCTATCTTTTATCTATCATCTATCTATCATCTATCTATCTATCTCTATCTATCTATCATCTATCTGTCTGTCTCTGTCATCTATCTATCTGTCTATCTCTGTCTGCCTATCTATCTATCTATCCATCTATTTATCTCTCTTTCTCTCTCTCTCTATTGAGTTTAGGGATCTGGGCGAGCAAGAGGGCTCTGCAGATAGCATTTGCCGTTCTTGGAACCTGCACCAGGAGCTGACCTTGTGTGTTCCATGAGTCACACTAGAAGGTTGCAGCCTGCTCAGGTGTGGTCTCTGACCTGCCTTTCCTGCCCTGCAGCCTGCAGCTTTCTCAGAGAGCACTCCATGGAGATGAAAGCCCTGTGAGGTCAAAGGAACCCCATATATAACCTCAGCTGACCCCTGTAATTTTCTTAATTGCAGGTTAGGTGGTTCCTCCTTTTAGGGGTCTTTAAATCCCATCAGGCTTCTCAGTTCATAGGATCCATTGGAGAACTAGCTGGCAGAGTCTGGAGGGGAGAGGAGGCTGTGCACTGTGCACGGTGTCTTTGCAGTTTTGATAAGATTAGAGTTTATCAAAGCGTAATAAGTTTCCATGCCTGGTGGCTTATTTGGATGATTTCAGGTGACACAGAGAAAAGTGAATTCTGATATGCAGTTGGAAGTTTATGTGCATGCAAGGCAGTCTAGAGGTAGGCAAGCAAGCCATTAGGGTACAAAATTACAAATGGTTTCCACTTCGCATGTGTGTAACCCTGAGAATGAGTAGAACGAGTGTTCCCTTAGATCCTGAGCCACGGTCCTCACCCTGCCTCACCCTGTGCATGTGTGTGTCCGTGTGTGTGTGTGCATGTGTGTGTGCGTGTGTGCACGTGAGTGTACGTGTGTATGAATTTGTGTGCATGTGCATGTATGTGTGAAAGTGTGTATGTGTCTGCATGTGTGTGTCGGCATGTGTGTGCATTGTGTGTGTGTGTGCATGTGTGTGTCCAGTACTGGCATAACTAATTAGTTTTTCCGGCTCTATGAAGTCCATAACTAGTACATCAGCATTTTGTGAATACCACTCTTAGTACTTAGGAAGGTGGTAAGACCAGAGTCTTGATTTAAAGAAAATTATTAAGTAACAACATCTGAAGACTTTTTAGGTAGAGAAATTATGGACGCACAGTGAGGGGTTTGGGAAGCAATATGCCAAGTGGCATGTTTCCTGCAGACTCGAAGGGCAGTGTAGCCTCCCTGGCATGATGGTGTCTTTTTTTATTTTCATAACGAACTCCTATCAAATCCCAAATCACAGGAATTCTGTTACTCAAAAATAGCCCTACAGTGCTATCCCACTGTACCTGAGAGGTTCGGAGGCTTTTTTTTAAAGGCAGGAGGAGAGATGAATGTGTCAAAGGATGTTTTCTTTTTCTCTCAAGTACATCTGTTCCAGTAGAAAACAAAAGAATTCCTCCTCTGGCAGCACAACTTCAAATACAAGTGATTTCTTTACAAGTTATACATTTAAATGATCTTCAACTACCCCAGACTTCAGATTTTGTCACTGAAAACTGAGGAGGCAGCATTTTGGTTGGAGGTGAGAGGACTTAAGATGATGGCTGAGATCACTGTCGTCGGCAGTAGTGATGTGATTCTTGAGATTCGTGCCGAAAATGTTAGCGGAAACGTGCACATCTGCTGCTGAAACCGTGTCCTTGTCATTTTAGAGAAAGCCTGAGAGAAAAACAAGTGATTGCTACATCCCTTTAGGGAGGGTTCACTAGAGAAATGGTATCAGGCAAGATAAAGGGCAGAGCCTACTTCACAGGCTCCAGTTCAAGCACAGGAATCCACCGCACTTGAGAAGAATTATAATTTAGAAAGCATAATATAGGCCGGGCGCGGTGGCTCAGGCCTGTAATCCCAGCACTTTGGGAGGCCGAGGCGGGTGGATCACGAGGTCAAGAGCTCGAGACCATCCTGGTCAACATGGTGAAACCCCGTCTCTACTAAAAATTCAAAAATTAGCTGGGCATGGTGGCACGTGCCTGTAGTCCCAGCTACTCGGGAGGCTGAGGCAGGAGAATTGCTTGAACCCAGGAGGCGGAGGTT